>JAVTVY010037061.1:0-17526 GCA_036873755.1 Hanleya hanleyi
CTCCAACTTATATTTCTGTTTGTGATATGATAGGACAGACCTATGGAATGGCTCCATCCAATCGCTTTCGTTTGATAATGAATTGATCTATTCGTATTAACTTCCTAACTCTGACAATTTTCCTTGAATTCCCCATGTTTTCTTCATTTCTTTTAACATTGTATTTTAGAGAGGCCTTTAGAAATCAAGGTAATGTAAAAACAAGAACACAGATAGTTGACGATCTCATTCCAAAATTCCTCCGACATTAAATTTTCTGAAAATGTAGGTTGACATAACAGCGAAACTTCAGAATTGGGTTCTGGACTGATTTATATTTCAAAGCATTTGATGCTATACATCCTGTCTCTCCGAGCAGACATACTGTAGATACATCCGTTTGTAGATGTTCAATTTTGTTACAGAATTGGTACCTAAATATGTACCTTAAGTACAAAACATTGTGTAATGTCCCATACTTAAACAAAATTGCTCTATATACACAACAATGTGTATAAGAACCAGGTACACTTTCTGTGTATCCAACGTACACAACACTACCTATTACCCAAACCATCATGTGAGCTCTACATACACATCTGTATATACACAACAATGTGTATAAGATCCAGGTACACTTTCTGTGTATCCAACGTACACAACACTACCTATTACCCAAACCAACATGTGAGCTCTACATACACATCTGTATATACACAACAATGTGTATAAGATCCAGGTACACTTTCTGTGTATCCAACGTACACAACACTACCTATTACCCAAACCAACATGTGTGCTCTACATACACATCTGTATATACACAACAATGTGTATAAGAACCAGGTACACTTTCTGTGTATCCAACGTACACAACACTACCTATTACCCAAACCAACATGTGAGCTCTACATACACATCTGTATATACACAACAATGTGTATAAGATCCAGGTACACTTTCTGTGTATCCAACGTACACAACACTACCTATTACCCAAACCAACATGTGAGCTCTACATACACATCTGTATATACACAACAATGTGTATAAGATCCAGGTACACTTTCTGTGTATCCAACGTACACAACACTACCTATTACCCAAACCAACATGTGAGCTCTACATACACATCTGTATATACACAAGTACAATTTTTTTAGGGCTTCAGGTACACACTGTTGTAGATGCTAAGATTGGTAACATTCATTGTCTACATGTAGTACAAGATTTGTTTACTTTTTGTACACAGTAGTTTTAGAGAGTATATGGAAAACAGGTCCCATGTCGCACTAGAATATCTGTCCCTGTACAGGTTTATGAGCATAATGCACACTTATATGGCTTATATGTAAAGACACATTCAGCGTTAGTTTTGCTTTTCGCCGGCGTGATTTCTTGCGTGACTTCTCGCGTGTCTCTTCAGGGCACCTTCGTCTGCACAGCTATAGCCCAATTCGTTAACGGTTTTATCTCCCTTGTCCCACCAGGGGCACACTGGCTCAGAGAACTTCAGTAAGTACCAAAGGCTCTCACAATTTGTTTGAGTAATTAAATATTCTATTTTTCAAGACAATTATCTTTATAATATACACGTATACAAGATCTATCGGTTCATGTAGAAAATGTAAACAGAATAGTTCTTCAAACAGATATTCTGGAATACCGGGTAGTTTATCAATTTTTATATTTTTCAAAATAATTGCGATTGCCTTTGGTAAAACTGAAACCGAGGCAACTACTTCTCTTAAGCAGTTTTTCATACCTCTGACTTTAAAGAGCGGCAGTTATTCAGGTGGAGATGATAAACTTTCCGGAAAGGGAACACGTGAAGACAATGACACAGCTAAACGAAAGCTATGACCACTTAGAACACTTTTCACAAATGTGAGTTCTCTCATGTCTCGCTATATTACTTTTTCGTGCACACCTATAGGAACACAATGAACACTTATATGGCTTCTCGCTAGTGTGAGTTTTCTCGTGTGTCTTCAGGCAGATTTCCAGCAAACACCTATATGGACAAAATACTCACTTGTGACTTTTTCCCAGCGTGAGTTTTCACATGTCTGACTAGTTTACACTGATCTGTACAGCTATATGAACACAATGAACACCTGTAAGGCTTTCCAACAGTGTGGGTTTTCACATGTCTCAATAGATTACACTTCCTTGCACAGTTAAAAGAACAGAATGAACATTTATATGGCTTTTCACCAGTGTGAGTTCTCTCATGTTTCACTAGACAACTTTTCTGAGTGCAGCTATATGAGCACAATCGACACTTGTATGGCCTTTCACCAGTATGAGTTCTTTCATGTGTCTTCAGATTACCTTTCTCTGCACAGCTGTATGAACAGAATGAACAATTATATGGTTTATCACCCGTGTGAGCTCTCCAGTGTTTCTTCAGGCTGTGTTCCTGCTTACAGCTAAATGAGCAAAGTGAACACTTGAATGGCTTTTCACCAGTGTGAGTTCTTTCATGTGTCTTCAGATTACCTTTATATGCACTGCTATATGAACAGGACGAACACTTATATGGTTTACCGCCAGTGTGCGTTCTTTCATGTGTCTTCAGATTACCTTTATATGCACTGCTATATGAACAGGACGAACACTTATATGGTTTACCGCCAATGTGAGTTCTTTCATGTGTCTTCAGATTACCTTTGACTGCAGAGCTATATGAACACTCATATGGTTTCTCGCCCGTGTGAGTTCTCCAGTGTTTCTTCAGATTACATTTCACTGCACAGTTATCTGAACAGAAAGAACACTTATATGGTTTATCACTAATGTGAGTTCCGCAGTGTTTCTTCAGGTTGTCTTCTCGCGAACAGCTATATGGGCAAATTGAGCAATTGAATGGCTTTTCATCAGTGTGAGTTTTTTCATGTCTCTTCAGATTATGTTTCGTGACACAGCGGTATGGACATAATGAACATTCGTATGGCTTTTCACCAGTGTGAGTTTTTTCGTGTCTCTTCAGGTCACGTTTCGAGACACAGCTTGTTGGACATAATGAACATTCGTACGGCTTTTCATTAGTCCGTGTAGCGTTCTGTGTTGTCCGGACATGTTTCAAGATGGTATTTGAGTCGCATTCAGTATTTAGCTCAGTAGGACTTCCCCACACGGCGTTGACCTGGTACAGTGTCACAGGGAAAGGTTCATTAGCCAGCGTATGATCATCTGTAAGTCGAGTCTGCCTGGTGTGAGAAGTATTGTCCGCATACTCCTGGAAAGATAAATATAACCACAGTATAGGTGAACATCCGCAAAATACAAAGGTGACACAGAATGACAGAATCAAACAGAACCATGTGTCGATGTGAGTAGTACACCTATATATTTACTATCAGAAATTCTACCACACTCCATGTGTTTTACCGAATAACCTTATTACATTTAAAGAAGAAAACCCAGGTGTGATCTAATTCCAATAGATCAGGCCTCTCAACCAATCGGTGTGGATTATATGACGTCGTAAGTTTCCTCGTGTGACCAGTTGAACTCACCCAGAGGGGTAATAGGATTGAAAAGTATATAAACATCGTCTGCTTATCTTCTTGTACATCATGGAACCAATTAACGTTGTCGAAAGAGTTTTCTTCCGCAAAGATTTATTCAAAGTTGCTGGTGTCACAAAACCTTTTTGAATTGATGAGAGTTTTGATTGGTACAAAATCCAATCATTGGATGACGGAAGAATTTCACATGTATTCTAAAACCAAGGGTTACGCCCTCATCATTTTGATCGTTAATGGCGTTTTAGCACGTCCCCATAGGTGTCATACTGTAGACTCTCCAACACGTGTCGATTTCAGGCACGCGGTTTGCAGGTGCTGCTTGCTCCTATTAATTGGCGGGCAAAAGCCATTTTGTCGGGTATAGGGGTATTAATCCAGTTTTAAATTCGAGAATATCTTTCTTTTCGGGAAACATCTCCACATTGTGCTGTTTTCAGTATGGCAGAATAGAAATAATCTCTTGTTTACTATGGTAAACCACCTAGAATAGATCGGGCTACAACAGGAGGAGTCTTCACGTTAAACTTCTCCTATTGCAGCCCGATCGATTCCAGGTGCTTTACCACAGTAAACAAATAATTATTTCTTAAATATTACCTACCCGCATTTTGCATCAATGGATTTATGTACCGTATTTATATGGGCGAATTTTCTCAAGTAATAGAGGGTATATCGAGTCCTATGGAGTTGCGAAATATGCAAACATGCAAACGTGTGGTTTTGCATCATGTAAGTGTGGTTGCACACTTTAGGTTACCTAGATGCACGTTATCCCTTACTTGTTTGAAAGATTCATCCATTACAATCTGATAGTGTCGCCAGTCAACTGCATCAAGGCTCACTCCTGATTCTTCCTTTGTTGTTACTAAGGATGTGACAGCAAAGCTTGGTATTCCAATCTGGGCCACCGGTTCCTCTTTAATTGACACATGCTCAGGACTCCACGATTCATCTTTTATCTGTGATGCACACACTTGGTCAAAAGGTTCCAGTTTTATTGATAAATCCTCCATTCCTCTACCGGACGGAACCATAAACCCGCTCACGCTGGAAAAACATAAAAAAAATCATTACGAAATAATTATCTATAGAATATGCCATTGTTCACCTTCGCAATGACGACAGGGTCAGAGAGGGTTCTTTGAGTACACCCATCCTTACTGACGACACACACAATCCTAGAATTACACGAACAATACAGAATAATGTAAATATTTTAATGTGGATGAGCCATGGGACAATGGAAGCGCAATATATAGTGGATAGGAACAAAGGAGCGAACCTAGTATGATCAATACAGCACCACCATAGACTATCTGAATGCGTGTTCTCTCTTCAAATGTTCTATATGAGGACCTTATCCCTGCAGCGCCAGTGGACCTTGTCTACTGATGTCCATAATACCGAGTGAGATAGAGACGAAGTATGCAAGTTACATACCTGTAGTTATTTAAATCATATATCGAAAGGTTTCTTGTATTGTTTTGGACAAACATCAATACAATTTATACAGAACAGTTATGTCAATAACGTCAAGCTAACCGTGCATTTATTGCACATTTTAGCACGGTTATGAGAGTGAGCGGGTGAGTGAATAGAATTTAACGTCGCTTTCAAAAATATTTCAGCTATATCGCGACGAATCACCCAGCCAGGTTGCGTTACTGCTACTTTGAAAGGAAACTAATATGTGGTGATGCTGCGGGCCTATGATATATAGAGACAGAGAGAAGGACCGAAACAAGAGTTCAGCAAAACGATCGTAAAACCACTAATAAAGCAATTTTGACACCAAAAATCCACCCAAGCCTTTCTAATATATTAGTTAGTGCTCACGAATAGTTGTTTCCGATGATATCCCGCTCTCAGCTTGAGTTTTTGTCGATCGTTTCGAAGTCGTCTACTGGACATTTTTTCCTGAGACAGCCGCGCCATTTTCAACAGCTCCGGGGGCGTGGTTTGGCCTAGAACCTTCGTGTCGCCCAATCAATTTGTGTTGACAGCGAAATCCACGATCACGTGCCAAATTAGGGCTAGTTTCTAGGTCAAACCACGCCCCCGGAGTTGTCTCATTAAAAAGGTCTAATGGACGACTTTGAAAAGATAGACAAAAACTCGAGCTGAGAACGGGATATGACCGGAAACAACTGCTCGTGAGCACTACATGTAACTAATATATTAGGAAGACTTGGGTGAATTTTTTGTGGCAAAATTGATTTTTTAGTGGTTATTCGGCCTTTTTGCTGGCTCTTGTCTCGTTCCTTCCGTTTGCCTCTATATATCATAGGCCTGCAGCATTGTCACATGTTCCCTTTGCTACTTCAAATAGGAAATTTTTGAAGCAATTTCGAATGAGATGATTACGGAGAGAAAAAGAAAAGATATTTGGACGGCACCCCCCCCAGTTTTGCCATTTCTCTCCTAAAATTTTGAGTCAGTCCCCCTCCTCCCCCCCCCTGTTTTGCCATTTCCAACCTAAAATACGATATTCTGTGGTACACAAATGCATACTCGGACTTGGAATTGGAGTCCCTGTCACAGTTTCCCCAAGGATTATTATCCGGGATCAGGACAGCAAAATGAGGTCTATCCTGGAAAAAAAATACTAGACCTCAGACAATCACGTAAGATTTGTTGACGAAGATTTCATCAAAATATTGACGAATACAATGCAGCTTTCCCATTAATTAACATTAGAATATATTTGGATTCAACTCAGCCCAGTAGAATGAAAAGACATTCCAGAGACTGATGTCTTGGAGATAAAGTGTCAAACAGAAACCCTGAAAAAATGATCTGTTCGAGCTACATGTACCTCATGACCCTGATGTCATTCACTTTAAATATAGCCCTGTACCAAGACATCATTTCACAAAACCTGAACGTACCATCCAAACAGTCCTTATTAGCATACTAAATACTGAGATATTTAACTTTGCAGATGTGAATGTGGGTGAGCATTAATTGATTCCGAAGCAGTTCGGAATCCTTGGGGAATTTACATGTAACTACATGCTAGGTATATTAGGCCACTATTCAGTAGTAGGAAAAAAAACTGGACACTACGAGTTGAGGAAGCTGGAAATGACTAACAAAAAAATTAGAATCCAGGACAGTATCATATTTCCAGTAGGTGGTGAAAATAATGACGTCAGGGTATTGCTTGGGTAATTTAAAACTGCAGATTGAAATACCATACGTATGTCAGGGACTTCTAACTTGGTTGGGATGGGCAATATGTTATCCGATCATCTTGTCGATTTATAATGATTTCCTGATTTTGGGGTCACAGTGAGTTTGGCCTTGACCTTAAACTTTGGTAGACGACACATCGTCCCCTTGATGTATCCACAGATACAAAAAAAAACGAGACTTGATTCTGGGGTCACAAGGACTTTGACCTTTGACCGTGATCTCAATTTTGGTGTGTGACACATCGTCTCCCCCTAATCTATCAACTGTCTAAAAAAAATGCGACTATTAAAAACTTCCTGATTTCGGGGTCACAATGACCTTAACCATAATTTGAACGGTCAAGTTTGGTACGTAACCATTTCCGCCATATAAATCCTCTCACAAAAAAGTGTTTCAATGATCTGTGTTTTTAGGTCACATTGGCCTTTGATCTTTGACTTCGATCTCAATTCTGATACGCAACACCTCGTCTCCACCTAGTGTAAGTGGATAAATAAGTTACTGTCATAGATATAGACCGGACACGAACGTAGCCAATTTGACATGGCTTCGTTCATTCCTACTACGCCATGATGCCTCTCAGCTACAGATCCCCGGGATCACACGGCTCCATGGGTCATTCGGCAATAAAACAACTCCTCCCAGCTCTTTGTCCATTTGTTTTATCGAGTTCGGCAAAGAGTTTGATTGCCGTGAAGAGCTCATCCGTCTGCAACCAGTCTTGAACAGGTTGAACTTCCGCCATCAACTTCGTACGGGCGGTCACGTGATCCGCGTGAGAGCTGGGAGGGGTTGTTTTATTCCCGGATGGAGCCGATCGACCCATGTAGCCGTGTGATCCCGGAGTGTACATGTAAGTTCATTGAGAGGCATCATGGAGTAGTAGGAACGAACGAAGCCATTTCAACTTGGCTAACACGAATGGTTCAATGATTTTCTAGTTTGTAGGCCAGACCATGTTGATACGCGTCCAATATACCGAAATACGCCTCTGCCCAAGAGCATCCACTCACACAAAAATGGAACTGTACCTGTCTCAGATATAGAGCTGACACAAACGGTCGGAAATCGTTATCACATAATACGCTTTTAGGCGGGCTATACAACTTAATAATCAAAGTTTCAGCACTAATCATAATAATCTTCAACAACGTACAACAATTGACAACCGACCCTCAAGAATACATACCTGAAGTTTCAGATCTCCAACGTTCAGATCTCCAACGTTCTTGTAGTTTCGAACTATGTATATGTGTACCTTTGTACTGACCCGTGACGCTCAGTTCTTACTAATAATTAAACATAAGACAAATCTTAAATGATAAATGCCCACCCTTTGTACTAGTCTTTTTGTTCGTTCTGGTACAACGCGCCACAACAAACTATGGTCATTGTAATTTCTTCACTAAGGAGTCGTTCGGAACTTGGACTGAGCCTGTCTGAAACGCACTATCTTATTTCGATTTAAGAAGCTTTCAAATATTATATTTCATTCAGAAGTCGACAAATGCTTGTAAATTAATGGTTTCTATATAACTATTTCGGTAGCTGCAAAGTTTGATAATATAAAAAATGTATAAATCGCCATGCAAGAAGAGATATGTATTTGGTCGAATAATTGGAGTTTAAGGATCGACAGGTTTTTTTTGCCGAGTGCAAAGGAGATGGCACGATAAGGCGGCTTTTTGGCCTATACGTGGCGCTGTTGAAATTGAAAAAAAATAAAATAATAGAATGTCCTAAAAAATAATTGTGTTTTAATTTAAGGGCGAGAGAAAATAGGTGTACACAATTTGTAAAAGTTCAGCTCGATTGCGTTATGTTTATAGTTATAATGGTTATGACATGACATTGAAATCCGCAGCATGTGCTATGTCTTGAAAAAGGGTCTGAATGGAATTACTCAAACACACATTTAGACACGAAGGATCCCTCGGACCAAAACGATTTCCCAGCAGTGGGGATTTACTGACGCCGCACATCACCAGGTTAAATATGGAATCCTTCGTGTCTAGATGTGTGTCTAAATTCATTGCATAACTATACTCATAACGCAATCGAGTTAGAACTTTCACATATTGCGTACCGTACATATAATTTTTCTTGCTGCTCCATTAAAACACAATTTTTTTTTGGATTTTTTTTTTTCGATTTCAACCGCACCACCTATACGCCAAAATGACGCCTTATCGTGCCAATTCCTTTCCAAAAACTCCCTCTCTGACTTTGACAATGAACAAATAATCATTAATCTGAGTGTTCGTACGATATCTTTAGGTACAAGGCGTTCTGATATGCAACGGAGCGATTGAAATGCCGACTGTTATTTCCCATGAATAAATATCCATTAATATTGCTCATAACCTCACAAGACATGCGAAAGAAATCCAAATTGCTAACACCACCTCGCCTGTATTGCGAAAATAGCCTCACCGACTGACCGCCGTTTCACCGGCTGGGGACGGTCGGGTGTAGGGGGTGGAGTTATGACAGATAATTATTCAGATTATAATGTGGAATAATTGCTTCTCGATTCCCCGCTTCGGCCGTTCTTCGGCCGTCTACAAATTATTCCCGGACGCCAAAATCTTCATCTTCTCACAGCCTGCGCTATGGACACTAATTGTCTCTACTCGAAACATGTACGACTGTGCAACACGGTTGAAGCATGTAGGCCTATATGGAGATCAAGTCAAGGCCCTAACAGTTGTTCTTTCATTCTACGGTTCCACGACGATGCTCTCACCTCGATATCTTCTCACTGACTGCCAATCATAGCCCGTGTGAACTGCTTTCACGGGTTCGTGACCTCACCACTGGATATTTCCTTGATGGAGTCGAGCAAACCAGACAAACATACCGAATAGGCCTACATATTACATATTTTCCGTATATCTTGTGTGCTTTTCTTCCTGCATGACGATTTAATGATTTTTATATTATCAAAGTTTGCAGCTACGGAATAGTGATATACAACCCATTAATCTACAAACATTTCTTGACTTCCGAAGGGAATATAATATGCGAATGCTAACAAAAAGTTAGCTCTCTAAAGTTTCCGTCCAAATTCCGAACGACTTCTTAGTTAAGAAGTTATAATGACTATAGTTTGTTGTGGCGCGTTGTACCAGGAATAACAGCAAGCACGAAGGGTGTGGCTATTATCATTGTAAGCTTTCTTTCTTATGTTTATTGGGTATGAACTGAGTGCCCCGGGTGAGTTAAAATGTACCCGTATATATTGCAGGGAACTAAACCAGTGTTGGATATCGGAAAATTCATGTATAGGCCTATATTGTTGAGGATCAGTATTGTACAAGTCGAGTGATATTGTCGTTGTTGCTGTTGCTGCAACAGAATATTTGGAAAATGTAAATGGAGAGGTGTAAATGTAAAATACTGAGCGTGCAGTCATGAAACATGTGTCACTTTAGGCCAGTCTAAATTATGCACGATATGGAATAAACTCATGCAAAATGCAGAAAAAAGGAAAGGTTAGAATGCAAGTACAGGGATCAGATAATCGACTGAAATGCGTTGCATTCGACTGAAGAAACGGAAACTCGGTCGGTTATTTGTTGATAGCGCGCTTAATACTGTTCGATTCTGACAATCTAAACTTTCCAGAGTAGCTGAAGAGATTCTCTTTTCAAAAATATATAGATTGATGACAAAAGTATTTTCATTTTTGAGATAGTGGGCAACTGAAATAATCGTGTCGACTTCGCTGAATTTTTTTCTGGACCGACCGACATGCGGTTTTTCTTGTCCCGAAAATTATTGCTTGAACTGACTGAAATACTTTTAGCTTTCCGGAATGCTCCGGAATTTTGCGAATAAAATGATATAAAATTTATGCATGTACCTTCTACCGTTTTCCGTAAAAGGGTTCGCTGAAATAAAGCGATTGAAAATCAAGACATTTTCAGCCGAATCGGCGGTATAACGGGCCACTGAAGCAAATTAAAAACTCGGATTTGAAGACGGACTTCAGAAGAGTCCGTAAATCCGGAATCAGGATCGCGGGTAAGTTTATAGGAAGATTGGTTATGTCGGTTGGTCGTAAGTGTCGAATTAAATTTAAAAACCATAGTTTGCACAAAAAATATCTTATTTTTCAAATAAATGAATGTTTGTCATATAATAACTTAATGGAAATAGGGAATTGATCATTAATTTTAAATACATATATTTTTATAATCGAAATGAAAAATGACCAGGAATATACATATTTTGTTCTCAGTAATTTTTGTTCTTGGATTTTTTATTAATATAAATTTACTAATTGTTAATACATTTAATTTATAAAATGAAGTAAAAATAATTTTGTCAACAAAGGAATAACATAAGAGAAATAATCTCTTTGTCTACTGAATGTGTCTGTCACAAAACCAATCAGTAGAATTGTCATTTGTCTGAGCACAAGACAAATGTTTCCAAACAGTACACCTTTTCCTACCATCTTTCCCGTCACAACCTACCATGTCTTCAACACAATCAGGCTTACCACACGAACAAAAACGACTAATAACTTTGTTCACCGACCTAATTCTAACTGTCTTTCCACTCTCGTTAGTCAGTGGGAAGGGTGACATTTTCCCATCTTCTAAACACTGAAGTAAATGTTTTCTTAGAGTATGTGGATTGAAAGTCAAAGTAGTCTTACAAAGGTAACCGTAAAAACAGAACTCAACTAAGTTAGCTACAGCAAAGAATCGACAATCCGACCCATTGTCTTGTTGCTGAACACTTGGAATTGTAACAGTAATTTCAAACTGTGTAATAAATATACCTGATTGTCCTTATCTTTCAGACAGGCCACCCAATGATCCCTACCAGTGTGATAGATCTGACCAGCCGGCCCATCTATATAAGAGAACTGAGAACTATTAACCCATTGACCTTCATCATTTTGAAACATCGGAGCCTTACCAGTTTCGTCTAAACCCTGAACAAACGGGAACTGCTTTATCAAAAGTGACTGAACATCGGGCATAATATCGGAACATAACCACTAATTGTTTTCAATGATTTCCTTTTGTCTCACTTTCAAACCCCTGACCCAAACCTGATCGTCATCAAATTCCTCTTCCTCATCTGAAATAATATTCACGTCAAAAACGTTTGCCTCAGAAGCTAAGCCCTTAACATCTACACTAGAATCAACCACTACGACCAACCGACATAACCAATCTTACTACAAACTTACCCGCGATCCTGATTCCGGATTTTCGGACTCTTTTGAAGTCCGTCTTCAAATCCGAGTTTTTAGTTTGCTTCAGTCACCCGTTATACCGCCGATTCGGCTGAAAATGTCTTGAGTTTCAATCGCTTTATTTCAGCGAACCCTTTTACGGAAAACGGTAGAAGGTACATGCATAAATTTTATATCATTTTATTCATAAAAAGGTAGAGCATTCCGGAAACCTAAAAGTATTTCAGTCAGTTCACGCAATACTTTTCCGGACAAGAAAACCCGCATGTCGGTCGGCCCAGGAAAAAATTCAGCGAAGTTGACACGATTATTTCAGTTGCCCACTATCTCAAAAATAAAATACTTTTGTCATCAAACTATATATTTTTGAAAAGAGAATCTCTTTAGCTACTCCGGAAAGTTTAGATTGTCGGAATCGAACCGGTATTAAGCGAGCTGTCAACAAATAACCGACCGAGTTTCCATTTCTTCAGTCGAATTCAACGCATTTCAGTCGAATACGCCGACCCCAAGTACATGTATATACCGTATGCGTTTTGTATGGTGTGCTATAGCCTACCGGTACCGTAAACTAGGGTGTATTCGGACGGATTTTAATGTTTTTCTCATCTACAGGCTCTTGGTATCATGAAATGTTAAAATCGGCTTAAATTTGGTATGGCGCTTCAAGATTTAGTAAAATTTGTGTTTTTTTCGAGCATAGCCATCTGATGTCGACATTTTCCATGTAACAAATCGGAATGGACACCACGGAAATGTCTTTATCGGTTATTTTAGCGTGTTCGAATTTACATGTATCCCTCCGGGTGTTCAAATTCCAGCCAAAGTAACAAACCTGAACAGTTTTCGAAAACATATGCTTGTTTTATTCTATTATTAATTTTTTTTTAGCTCCATTATCTCGCCAATTATGTGTTTCGGAAAATATCCATCAACATATCGTCAGGGCTTTGAACTTTCGTGACCAATAGAAGTTTATCAAATTGAAATAAACTAAAAAAAAGTGTACTAAGTGTTCAAACTTCCAGACAAAAACATTTGGTGGCTAAGATGGTGGCTGAATTCATCCCACTGTCCAAATACACCCCAGTTTATGATATACTTGACAATGAATTTTACAGAATTTCTTAGTTGAGAAATTGTTTGAATTTTATTCATCGGGGGTATTCGTTGTTCACTAATTTACCAATAGGACGTCTTTCATACTGAGTCAAAACCCCGAGATTGCAAGGCAATCTGGGTGTTGTGATCGTTGGGACGTGTTTCTTACCGAGTCAAAATTCAATTCTAACCAGAAATTGAAAATGGACAAGTACATCAACAACAGCCTTCGTTGGCTATTTACTTTGTAAACGAGGGATGGCATGCGACAGTTGCAAGGCTCAAGGTACAGCATCAACAACAGTTGTAGAGATTGTCCGGATTCTATGGTAGCTTTACGTAACATATCTACATGTGCACCTTCCATCTGAACTAACGAAGTAATAGTTATATTGGGATGAGATAGCTGGTATGTTGTCTGGTGCCCCGGTGCTGATATAGGAACTAGAGACTCCATCTTGTAGCTTATGACATACTCTTTGAATATTCTTAATTATAAGTTCAAAGAGTTTATATTATTGGCTCTGGCAAGCTAGACCCTTATTCAGATAGGCCAGACCGCTATTCAGACCGACCTTTTAACGGCCTTTCATAATAGCGGAAATTGGCACGCGATATGGGAACTGAAGACTCCTTTTTATAGCACATGACATACTCTCTCAATATGCCTATTTACAAGTTGGAAGTGTTTTATATTATTGGCTCTGGCAAGCTCAACCGCTATTCAGATACATGTAGGTCAGACCGTTATTCAGACTGACCTATAAACGGCCTTTCATAATAGCAGAAATTGGCACGCGATATGGGAACTGAAGACTCCTTTTTGTAGCACATGACATACTCTCTCAATATGCCTATTTACAAGTTGGAAGTGTTTTATATTATTGGTTCTGGCAAGCTCGACCGCTATTCAGATAGGCCAGACCGTTATTCAGATAGGCCAGACCGCTATTCAGATAGGCCAGACCGCTATTCAGATAGGCCAGACCGCTATTCAGATAGGCCAGACCGCTATTCAGATAGGCCAGACCGCTATTCAGATAGGCCAGACCGCTGTTGATTCCGAACTGTAAACAGTTATTCATAGGAATGCCACCTGATGCCCGATATAGGAACTGAAGTCTCCATATTGTAACCAATGATATGCTCTCTCAATATGCCTATTTACAAGTTCGAAGAGTTTATATTATTGGATCTGGCAAGCTACACCGCTATTCAGATAGGCCAGACCGCTGTTCAGGCCGACATGTAAACGGGCATTCCTAGTAGCGCTCTCTGGCACTTGATATAGGAACCGAAGACGCCATGTTGTAACTCGTGACATACTTCCTCTATATGCCTATTTGTAACATCTAAGTGTTTATATTAATGGCTCTGGAAAGCTAGACCACTGTTCAGATAGGCCAGACCGCCACACAGACCAACATGTAAACGGTCATTCGTATTAGCGCCCCCTGGCGCCCGATATAGGAGCTGAAGATTTCATTTCGTGTCCCATGACATACTCTCTCAATAGGCCTATTTACACAGTTGAAGTGTTTATATTATTGGCTCTGGCAAGCTAGACCGTTATTCAGATAGGCCAGACCATTATTCATATACAAACGTCTAGTCCGTCATTCATAATTCAGCCGTCGTCCATTAAAGAATATCCGCGTCCATAATCCAAAGACCTATTTTATCCATATAACAGTATTAGCACCAAATTCAAAAAAGACAATCATAGTATACATAAGCATAGGCTAGTTTCCTGCAAAAGAGAAGCGGTCAACAGTTTTCAATGATGCCGACAAGACATCATGATGTTCCAAAAATATAAAATCTGTATCACTGATCAGTATGCTTAATCCATAATAATCATTCTAAAGTCGTTATCTAGAGAATGGTGTATCGTAGTCACGCTTTGATTGTGACTGTTCATATGAGCACCATGAGAATCTTGAAGTACATGGGTTCATACGGACCCTAGCCCCGGGTTAAGCGGAATTAGACGCCATAGATCTTGCACGCTACGTTCATATTTTGCTATCAGCATGCGATATGTATCGCTGAATTTGAGAAACTTTGAATGGAGGCGCTTGGAGGAATAGCCCTGTTTTATAAGTTTCTGCAACAATGTTTTGTGACGTTGATTGAAATCGTCACAATTAACACAGGATCTAGCAAATGCTACTAGGCGAGATATGTATACGCCATAGGCAGGTCCCACTGGAATATTACTGTCCAGAAAGGGATAGTTTACGATGTCGAAATTGTAATCATCTCTTTTGTCATAAAGTCAACGAGAGAGAATGTCCGCTTCATTTTTGTAGAGATATAGATCTAAATATGATGTGCCTGTAGGGCTATCTGTAGTTTCCTTCAAATCAGTGAAGGTGGATATATATCCTTCACTGCGTCATTTATATAGCGATTATCCACAGCGAGAAGATCGTCTATATAGCGTTTGGGGAATGAGAAGGAACGGGCTTTGAATGGATCGGTTTTTGAAAGCGCCTGCATATAGTCATATTCATAAGAGAACAGATATAGATCAGCCAATAGGGGTGCACAATTAGTACCCATTGGAATACCTATATGCTGTTGATATATTGTGTTGCCAAATTTCACATAGATATTTTTAATGAGAAATTCTAGCAACTCTATAAACAAAGAAACATCCCATGAATGATATCTCTTGTATGTAGTAGAGCAAAAGTATGCTTTATGGCTTCCGACATTAATATATCTACGATCAGTTTTCTTGAACACAGATACTGTTAATGAACTAAGACGGCCAATAAGGTCCTGATGAGGGATTGTAGTATAGAGAGTCGAGAAATCCCATGTGGATACATGTCTGTACGGTATGTGACCTTTAGCATCAAGTTCCTCCGTAAGGCATTTTGAGTTTTTTAATATCCACATACATTCATGAATGTTTTTAGAAATAGTGGCGCAATACCTTTCCCAAAATGCTTTCACCTCCTGAAGGGCCCTCGTCAATAGGGTTGAAAGAAGCTTGGTGGTGCAGCTTCTAGAACCAGCTATCAATCTAGCTTTGTATGGTGATTTGTGCATTTTGGGAGTCCAGTATACTGTTGGTATGTCGATATGATTGGTTGGAAGACAAATACCTCTTCCCTAAGAAACGTTTTTTGATTGTTAAATAAATCTTCCAGAGTAAATGAAGTTTGGGAGTAAGTAGACGTATTTGATGATGATTGGTCTACACTCAATTCTTTAACCACCACCTGGTAATAATAATATTTACATATGAATATTATATTATTTGGAGCTTTGTCTGCTGGGACAATGACGAATTTACTCTGGAGATTTGCAAGAATTTCTTGCGAATTGAGGTTTCTCAGTACTTGTTTTGCTTGGGGAAGAGTACTTCTGTCAATATGGCGGATTGTTGTGAAAGGTCATTGAGTGCAGCGCCCCTCTGGAGTCCGATAAAGGGATTGAAAGCTCCATCTTGTTCGCCATGACATACTCTCTCATAACTATTTACATGTTCCAAGTATTTATATCAATGGCTTTGGCAAGCTGTTTCGCTATTCAGATAGGCCAAGCTGCTATTCAGAGCGACATGTAAACGATCATTCATAGTAGCGCCCCCTGGTGCTCGATATAGGAGCTGAAGATCCAGTCTTGTACATACTATCTCAGTATGCCTACTTACAAGTTCGAAGTGTTTAAATACTATTGACTCTGGCAAGGTAAACCGCTCTTCATATATGCCAGATCGCTATTCAGACTGACCTGTAAACGGCCTTTCCTAGTAGCCACCTCTGGCACTCGATTACGATCTGAAGGCTATCTTGCGGCTCATGACCATACTCTATCAATATACCTATTTACAAGTTCCAAGTGTTTATAGTTTTGGATCTGGCAAGCCAGACAGCTATTCAGATGGGCCAGACCGTAATTCAGACCGGCAATTAAACGGTCCGTTCGTAGTAGCGCCGCCTGGCATCCGATATAGGAACTGAATACCCCATTGTAGCTCATGGTGCACTCTCTGAACATTCCTATTTACAAGTTCGAATTATTCATATTACTGTCTCTTGAGAGCTAGACCGCTATTCAGATAGTCCAGACCGCTATTCGAGTGGCCAGCGACTCATTACAGCGCCCTTAGCAGCGCCTCTGGCATCAGATTTGGGATATGCACATATAGAGCATGAAATTCTCCCTTAGTATACAGACTTTGGAGTTCAAAGTACTCATAATTAAAAAAAAATACAGATGTTTTTCTCCTTATCTGAAAACGATATTTGCTGTTTTCCTCGATTAACGAACTGCGAGCCGCGGTCTAACTTTATGAACGTGCAATACAATCGCGGCTGAGATACTAAGGCTATGTCGGAGGATCAACCGTATTCTCTTGTCTGAATGGCAGGTGTCGAGGGAAGCTTTCCTGTGGAGTTAAATTCAATACTGCCGCAGCTTCGGTGGATCACCCCACAAGGTGAAATGCTGGGGTTCTTAGAAGGCTTGTTAGACCAGTTGTAACAA
>JAVTVY010037062.1:0-15533 GCA_036873755.1 Hanleya hanleyi
TGTGTATCAATGGACACAAAAAACATCATGATTTTTAACAATTTCATGATTTTGGGGGTCAGAGTGACCTACATTTTGGTATATGACACATCGTGTCCCCCTCATGTATCTACTGACACAAAAAAACAGTTATTTTTAATAATTTCCTGATTTTGGGGTCAGTGACCTATGACCTTCGACCTTGACCTGGACTCATAATTGAAAATTAATCGCAACAATACAAACAGACGACGTCATTTCTCAAACGTGTCTCTAAGACCTGTGTGACGTCGGGTCACATGCAGGATCTCCACAGATACGTCTACGTTATGTTCCACATTCTATGCGTTCGTGCATTATCCAATGGGAAGCTGTAATGCTGACCGTGCAACCAGAGTCTGTAGGGAGAACAGGACCGAATGACTCTGGATTCGAGATTGATATTTCTAGTGGTCCTTTCACTTTGTAATATTTTCCCGTGTTCACTGAAGTCCAAGTAATCATTTTCACTTCACTTGGAGCACTGACCTTTGACCTCTGACCTCGACCTACATTTTGTATGCAACGTATCGTCCCCTCCCCCTAATCCACTCACCAAAAATTAGAACTGTAGACAGAAAAATGTCAATGATCAATGATTTCCTGATTTTAGGCAACAGTGACCTTTGACCTCTGACCTCGACCTCAATTTTGGTACGTGACACATCGTCTCCAACTAGCGTATCCACTCACAAAAAAATTGCAACTGTGGATAGAAAATGTTCACAGATATAGACCGGACACGAACATTTCAGTGATTTCCTGTTTTATATGCCAGTGACCTTTTGCAAAGGAAAAGAGTCATCCTGTGTTTTTTTCTCATTGAAAGGACACCTGACTGGGTATCATTCGTCTGATTTTTGCTAGTGTTTTCTTTTCTATTAAAGACGCAAAACTAGAGATGTCCAATACAAATGTTTAGCAGGTTTTGAATTTACGTATAAATGTTACTTGCCATGCTTGTAGCATCAGTCTGTCAGTAATACCTGGCTGAAAAACACTCCATGGATGTACCACCTCTTCATTTCTCCACCACATTCCTAAAATACGAAATGAAAAAAGGAATATACGTTCATGTATGTTGTGCAGATAATCTACCACATATAAACATGGCAAGCCTGAGAGTGATCATCTGACATGATCTCCAATCATCAATGGCAACTGTGTGTGACGACCAATATCAACAGTATAGGAAATGAATACCAACAATACTCTGTCAGCAGTGTTTATAAGCTGTGTTGTGTTCCTGGAATCCTAGCCTGCTTTACAAACTGCTCAAAACTTTATACATGACCATGGGCCTATTTCACACTGGTAAATTTCAACTTTCTTTTCAATAAATAATTAAACCAGAAAGATTAAGGGATCGTTTCCATTAATCGTTTTTTCTTCAGTCGCGATTTTTCTTCAATTTTCTCGATTGAAAAACGATCAGTCGCGAATCAGTCGCGAGGATATCGAGAAAAAAAGTGAGAAAAAACGATTGAACCTTTTCTGGAAAAAACCATTCTCTCGCGATATCGTTTTTGAATCGTTTACCCATGCGCGATCCGTTCTTGATCGCGAATCTTCAATCGGGAGAGAATCGTTTTTTTCAAGGCGCGAGAGAATCGTGAGGCGGAGTGATATTTGACACATAGGCCGTGTTGCCGTCGTACGCCGCTCTATCCGCGAACTGGGAACTACATGTAATGTTGATTACGGATTTGTCGATGGAAAAACCTATATTACTATACTATACTGTATAAATGCGCAAGATAACCGAATAATATATATGATTCACGATCTATAGTCTCCTACAAGCCGAAGTAGGGCGTATGCTGGAAATATCTATACATATACCTGTACCATGCTTCCTGTGACATTCGCGCTCAGATTTACTCTGGCGAAGCGTAAATGACAAAATTACATGTTTATTCAATAATCGTGTGAGTCGACAATGTATTAATGTTCAGTCATTCCCTTCATACTTTCGATAATTTCCTCATATATTCATGCAACTTGGTATAAACAATACAGGGTGATAGTCACAATATCTTGTTTTGTAAATACCGGGTACAGGTCATCAGTGGATTTGAGTTCGTCGTTGATTGCATTATCAGAATGATTACGGCACAGGCTTCATAGAGGTGTGAATGGGCGCATGGCGATAACCCAGAACAGCTTAGCCCTCCAGCCGAGAATTTCTGGGTTAATTAAGGTGAAAAATAGTGTAATTAAATATGTGTATTTTGTTATAGTAAAACATACATTAGGAAAGGGTATCCATTCATGTTTTGGTACAGTTTTTAAACTATTGAGATGTGAATAAGTTCAAAAAATCACCATCAAGTTAATTTTATTTATTATAAGAATATTCGCGGCAGTAATTTCATATTTATATCAAATACATATCACAATGGTGATTGAATCGCATATAACGGTTGGATTCGCATATGTACAATACTTTTTATTTTAATTTTATATTTTGATAAATGAACTATGAATGATTCCAATGGGAAGCTCAAGCCAAAAACCAACTGAATAGTATATAATTTCATCTCTTACTGGATTAACCAGTTGTGAAATTTTTTACAAATAGCCCGCGCTATATATTAATAATTAAGTGCTTTCGAAGACTCAAAACCCCGTATGACAATGTTATATTCAATACAGCGCCATCTATCTACACAAGGAATATGGTGATCGTAGGACAAAAAACCACGCGTACAGCGAAAATCTGATGTATCAACTCAAAATTTCAGCCCGCACAGATGCCAAAAACGTTCACGAAAAATACTACACAAGAAATCTGGAATAATACCAGCTTTAAAACACAGAAATACCCAAAATAATAGACGAAATTGCAAGTGCAAATGACCCAATCTGACCATATCCGGGTCTGTGTCCCGTACAACATATATGTAAATATGAAGTTATAATTATATGCATAACCATTATTCCTATGTATATATATAGATATTTTTTATCAATTTCTTTCAATATCCCCATCGTATCTATATAACCGCCAACTGTACAGAAACACGCTATAGTTTTACACTAGGCAAAGAATGGAAAAGGAAGAAAAAAAAATGATCGAACTTTATATAGTCTGACTGAAGTGTTAGAAACTCGAACGTGTATGCGGGTCAGTCAGGCTGAACCAATGGCGTACTACTTTCGGCTATAATCCTCAATCGTTTTTTTTCAATCGTTTATATTTACTCGATTAAAAAGCGATTGAATCGCGATATCGCTTTTTATTCGCGAGAATTTTCTCGATTGAAAAACGATTGCCAGCAGAAAAAAAACCATTCGAACAGCGATCGCGAATGAATCGTTTATTTTGAAGAAAAAAAACCATTCCCTCGCGCCTTGGAAAATCGCGACTTCGAGAAAATTTGACGAAATAAACGATTCATTCGCGAACGATAATTGGAAACGGTGCCTAAGAAAATGAAAAAAAAAATACTCATCAATATCGGTTTACCCAGTGACGTTAACGGATGCATGAGCTGTAATGGCACTGCTGCACCAGTGAAACATGGAACAGTTCCTGGAGCCGAATAGGATCATCTGAAATTAACATTACACATGTGTCACATACATTTTACTTTCACTACACGAGGCCAAATTATGCAGGAGGCAAGCTACATACCGGTATTAAAAAATATATTCTGACAAGATCAGAGATTATGGAATAATTCTAAAGTCTAAAGAATTATAATTTACTATTTGCATATATTGCATACATCATATCTTTTAGATATTCCAGCCCAAAGTCTTTGACAATAATATCCCATTTGGGATACAAGGAGATCTCCCATTTGGGATACACATAAGTATCTTTAGCTATAATATCAAATACGAAGCTGCGCATCTGAAAACCCCTCGGCTCTGGGCGCCAGCCATTCATAATGTATTCAATTTGAAGCAAGACTTCAGGAACACCAAGCAGTCAAGTGACAAATATACAGATTATGAAAAATTTTGCCATTAGAAATGGCCTCTAAGGTTTATGTCCAATCAGACAAACCGGTATTCATTACATAAGTCTGTTGATGCATCGATGATGTATACCAAATTTTTTCATCGAGCATTTGAAAATTATCAGAGATAGAGATCATTAATGATTTCGCATAAATTAAAGATGGCCGCCCATCCTTCCCACCACTCAAGAGAAACTGATGTGGTTATTCATTGCAAGTGTCTTGATACATGGATGCTGTATACCAAGTTTCATATAGAACACTGAAATGGTATCAAAGATATACATCATTAAAGATTTTGCATAAATTAAAGATGGCCACCAAGGTTTCCGCCCAATCAGAAACGCCAGAACTGTCATTTGTCGTAAGTCTATTGATGCATCGATGATATATACCAAATTTTACATCGAGCACTCAAACGGTATCAGAGATAGAGATCATTAATGATTTCGCATAAATTAAAGATGGCTGCCCATCCTTCCCGCCACTCAGAGGAACTGATGTGGTTATACAGTGCAGATTTCTTGATACATCGATTCTGTATACCACGTTTCGTATAGAACACTTGAATGGTATCAGAGATATATATCATTAAAGATTTTGCATAAATTAAAGATGGCCGCCAAGGTTTTCACCGAATCAGGGAAACTGGTTTGGTCATTCCTTTGAAGTTTCTTGATGCATCGATGATCTATACCAACTTTCACACTGAACAGAGAAATGGTACCTAAGATAGACAAGATTAATGATTTCGCATAAATTAAATATGGCCGCCAAAGTTTCCCACCAATCAGGTCCAGATTCAATAGGGTTCTGGGTCATGAGCATATGGATGTGCAGTGCAAATTTTGTGTGCCTAGCATAAGTCGTTCTAAAGATATCTTGGTAACAAGAAAGCTGTGATGGTTTCGCATAAATTAAAGATGGCCGCCAAAGTTTCCAACCAATCAGGTCCAGATTCAATTGGGGTTTGGGTCACGAGCATACGGATATGCACTGCAAGTATGGTGTGCCTAGGGTAAGTCGTTCTAAAGATATATTGGTAACGAGAAAGGTGTGACGGACAGACGGACAGACGGACGGACGTACATGACGACGACAATACCCTTCGGCCAAATTTTGGCCGAGGGGTAATAAACTGATGTTCACTCATGATCGGTAAATTTGCAAAACCAAGGGTATATAAGGCCTGCTAGTTTCAGCATGAAATGTATTTTGTGTGGCAAATGTTGATGGGAGTTGTGTTTGGTTGTGGAAAAGAAATCCAAGATGACAGGCATCTTGGATTTCAATGAATGCTCAGTGAAATCAATACCAACTGCTGTGTCGCTGGTGTAAAGTCAGTCCCCAAGTTTCAAATCGCTCGGTTGAATTGTTATCACAGCATGGGTGGGATGGACAGAAGGATGGAAATTAGCTACATCACACTGTAGCTGGTTATCAGGAAATAGATGAAAATATTTAACCTCCAGTACAGGAATACAAATGTGACAGAATTGCAGGTATAGCTGAAATTCACGGCAACAAGAAAAGCTACTGATTTGCAGGACAGCTGTGGAAAGTAATGCCACCCAATGTTTTTTTTTTTCATTTTGCAGAATAAATTTCATCGAATGTCATTTGAAGCCATGTTTCATTTTTGAAATATTTAAGTGGCTAATTTGAATGATTAGTCGCATAAAACGAAGCAATACGTTGCCGTGAAAATCATGGAATAATGAAGCAATGAATGTTGTTGAAAGATTCATGCAGTCCGGCATGTTTGTGAATGTCCACATTTTCCATAAATATATAAAAACTGAAGTTGACATAGCCTATACCACGATTGGGCAATAGGCATATACCTTGATCAAGGTATAATACCCCGATCAAGGTATTTTCCCCAACCTGTTTAAGTTACGATAAACAGTCTAATAATCCCAACTGCCAACAAAAGAAGTGCACGACACATTCTCATATTCACTGAAAAGTTTCCATGGACATTTATGTATCACAGCTGGTTAATTCCGCCCATAGGAAATCCAGATAAATTGCCATCATTTATGAATCCCAGTATGTATTCCTGGTATATTTTGATGTATGAGTACTGAAATCAATTCGTAAAGAATATTGGGCACCAGTCAAAACTTGTAGCATATCTGTACCCTAGCCACATATATGCAACTCAGTGTATGTAACCACCACTGAGTTGCACATCCTTACTAGGGCAAGCATCAGTAGCGTCATTTTCTTTGTGACAAACAAGAGAAAATGTACAATTGACTATGGCATTTAACGGGTTGTAAACATGTAAAATATACTTCTCTCCCCCGACACAAAGTATCTGGCTCATTCCTGCAGCGCAAGTACACGTAAATAGCACCAAACCATGTCACTATCTTCCTATCACGCTCAAATGTTGAAAATGGCAGTCAAGTCCAACAAACACTGCAATGCGCATGCACCGCTAATGACACAACACTTTACGATATGTCGTAAATAAGGCGTCATCAGCTGCTGGGGTAACGGAGATGGAGCTTGACCACGTGCGTTAGGCCCCGCCCACTAGCTGATGACGCCTTCTTCTTTACGACATATCGTAAAGTGGTTTTTATATTTCCGCTTTGAAGCGGTGCATGCGCATTGGAGCGTTTGTTGTAGTTAGGCCATTTTCAACATTTGAGCGTGATAGGAAGATAGTGACATGGTTTGGTGCTATTTACGTGTACTTGCGCTGCAGGAATGAGCCAGATACTTTGTGTCGGGGGAGAGAAGTATATTTGACATGTTTACAACCCGTTAAATGCCATAGTCAATTGTACATTTTCTCATGTTTGGCCACGAAGAAAATGACGCTACTGATGCTTGCCCTAGTAAGGATGTGCAACTCAGTGGTGGTTACAAAAACTGAGTTGCATATATGTGGCTAATCTGTACCCCAGTTGATCAATTCATGGACTGCTGAAATTGTTCCCCGTTCTTGTTTAGCATGTTGTAAGAGGGAATGATACCAAAACAGAAATTTATTTCCTCTCATAATCCATAATCCAAAGCCTAGGACGCTATAAACTTATGTCTGTAATTTTTCCTTTATTTAGAATGTTCAGGATCAAAATTTGAGCCTGATATGGGTGCAAAGTTTGATTGAATAATCAGAGAATTATCACCATATAGAGGCCTTATTTTTAACAGAAATTCAGTGCCAAATGGATTTTTAAAAATGTCTTCAATTGTTTTTGCAGTGCATCATTGTGCTATACAGTGTGGCTGTGTATACCATTTGTAAATACGTACAGAATATTTGACCAGAATAGAGCTTGATCTGCTCAATGTAATGTACCCACCTAAAACCATCACGGGGAGCCCAGTTTTCAACATAATTTTCTCACGTTTATGCCGGGGTGAAATGCTCAGTTTTCTCCTCACCGAGGAATGGGAGATAATTTTGCGATGCTTACCTGGTCCAAATCATTCCTGGTATCGTAATTCGACTCTTTTCCGCTTGGTATCTTCTAATATGACACAGTTTGATGAACAAGATCGTCACATACGAAAAAGAAATAGGCAGCCATTTGTAAAATAGTCCCAATCCGTAATGCTGTGGGGGTCGAGACCCCGTGATCTCTTCCCAAGGTCAAATTGGTCTTGACTGTTTTCCACCTTCGTTCCAACAAATAATCACATGCCGTTTGTACGGACAGAAAGTTTTGTGGTATTTGTTATATTTAGCTTGTAATTTTATTCCAGTTAAACTCGATAACATGCCTTGCCAGGGGACTATTTTCGATGGCTGATCACTGCTTCAAGGTGAGAAAGACAGAGACATATCATTTCTGTGAGGAGTTTTGCATTTGAATGTTATATCATCTCAGTGCAACACCAAACCCTGGGACAGCTAGTGATGCAGATCATGGTTGTGGTCGCGACTGAAATATCGGCTTATATTATATATTTTATTTAATTAATCCGCCTTCTTGGTGCCGTCAAGCTTATGGCTATCATATTCTGTTGTTTGTTTTTAGTATATATTTTTTTTTATTCCCAGCAGTGGCCCAAATTCAACAAAAATGTGTACCGGTATTTTATTCTAGTATCAACAAAAGTGGATGAAGTTTCATCCACTTCTGGTATCAAGGTTGGGATATATATGAGAATTTTTGGTACCGATATTTCACGGAAGAAATTCGATTATTGCAAGTTTCGTTTTAGGGTTCACGTTGGAATAAAATGAAAGTTTAAAATTAATTAAAATGCATAGAAAATATAAATAAAATTGTCAAATTTTTAAAACCCCTGCCCATTAATTTCAGAAGACTCCCAAACTACAACAACGAATGTTATTCGCATATAGGCCTATAGGGCGCTCCAAATTTATCAGCCACGTACACAATTATTCTTGAAAAATTGCAACTATTTTAAATATATTCATGGGGAATTGCAAATTGTCAGACATTTGAGACTGGCGGCCTATACACAATATATAGGCAAGTGTGTGGGTGGGGCTGGGGTGTGTTAAATTGGGGGGGGGGTAATATGGACGAAGATTTACCTCTATTTATATGGATTCATCCCAGGTATCTCGTGTCGCCATTTATTTATGTAATGTCATTTGACAGGGTATGAAATAGGAAAAAGTCAAACTTCTTCTAACCTTACGGTAACGGAATCTGTACACTGCATAACATGGCCTGTTTCCGGTTTTGCGATGTTATAATCCTGTTGATTGGTTGAATACAATAGATGAGCCAATCAGAAGCGTCGTACATTGGGACGGGGCTTCCGGTTTTAGTCGTCGACAGAATGACCAGCTGCCTGTGGAATGACTGTACGGGGTTGAGGGGAAATTTTCGAAATGAAACGTTGACAACTGAGTTTGAGCGAAGCCTTCAAACGAAATAAAAGATCATCTTTTCACGGGGATGGCGATGCTGTCAGTACAGTGCCGCCGAATATTAATGACAGCGACTCAAAATGTGACTATGTCGAACATTTTGATGCAGTGCCAGTTACAACAACAACGACAATGGGGTCGTCAAATTCACCCGTTAAAGCCAATGACGGCATATTAAGTGACAATTAATTCTCAACACTATAAATGAACCTATTTTTGCAATTATCCTGATACAATTTGAGCATAAAGATACCCCCCCCCCAAAGATTTTATGTAGATTTGGCATGATGTTCAGATTTCAGAACAGTTTAGGCCAGGTCAAATTTCTTCACACAGCATAAGCCTATTTGTTTAGCTTCCACTTCAAAATCTACCAAGTTCTTACTTAATGTTGATTTTTCTTAATCCACCTGTTTGATATTGTTATGTAAGCTTAATAGAAATCTGGCTTCATGGGCTACATGGGGGGTGACTGGGCATGCTGGGATGGGGTAGCTTAATTGCTGAATGCTACATAAAAATACCCTGTGCTAGGAATTTCATCCCAAAATGGCTCAGATTGCACCACAGAGCATCTGGGGTTTCTGGCGGCCCCCAGGCCCCCGGCCTAATTTTTAAACGCCTCGCTGCGCTCGGCAGTTAACAACCACATACACCTGTTTGGATATGATTGTACAGATGTTCCCAAAGAAATGGAGAACCCTGAGTGGAAACTGACATCAGTTTCTGACCAGATTCCGCTGGAGCGTAATCTGGGCGGAAACAGGTTGGAAATTTCATAACCAGTTTCCAGTCCATTTCCGCTGGATTGCAAACAGAACGGAAACTGACATCAGTTTCTGACCAGTTTCCACTGTAGCGGAAATTTAAGGACAGCTTTCCGTCCAGTCTCCGTGCACCGGAATCTTAGCGGAAACCTATGTCAGTTTCCGACCTGTTTCTGCACAACCGGAAACAGGCTAGAAACTTAATCGTAGTTTCCGGTCCATTTCCGCTGGATTTGAAACAGAGCGGAAACTCGCGTTGGTATCTGAGCCGTTTCACAAGCAGGTCGGAAACTTCAATGCCAGTTTCCAGTCCATTGTCGCTGCATTGGAAACAGAGCGGAAACTAACATCAGTTTCTGACCAGTTTCCGCTGGAGCGGAATCTGGGCGGAAATTTAACAACAGGTTTTTGTCCAGTTTCCATGTACCGGAATCTTGGCGGAAAGCTAGGTCAGTTTCCGATCTGTTTCTGCTCAAGCGGAAACCGGCTGGAAACTTGAATAGCAGTTTCCAGTCTATTTCCGCTGGATTGTGAGTGAGTTCTAATAGGGTTGTATTTATGAATGATTGTCGCAGCGCCATCTATACACCGCTAGGAACTCACGCTGTGCATGGATGGGTTCCTATCCGATTGGTTAATAAGCCTTCACGACGTAATGCTTTGACACATCTCTCTCCCTTCACGTAAGGCGCTAGCATCCCTCATCTCCACCAACGTCCGGTAGTAGCGGGCGTTTGCGGGCGCTTTTGCGTGCGCTTGCGGGCGCAAGCGCCCGCAAACGCCCGTTTCAAAGCCCTTCGATATCTGAGAGAAAGAGAGAGATCAGCATATTCACAAGTTTTCATATATTTTATTATCCCGCAAAAGCGCCCGCAAGCGTCCGCAAACGTCCTATAATGCCCGCAAGCGTCCGCAAAAGCCTTCACGGCGTAATGCTTTGACATATCTCTCTCCCTTCACGTAAGGCGCTAGCATCCCTCATCTCCACCAACGTCCGGTAGTAGCGGGCGCTTTTGCGGGATAATAAAATATATGAAAACTTGTGAATATGCCGATCTCTCTCTTTCTCTCAGATATCGAAGGGCGTTGAAACGGGCGTTTGCGGCAAGCGCCCGCAAAAGCGCCCGCAAACGCCCGCTACTACCGGACGTTGGTGGAGATGAGGGATGCTAGCGCCTTACGTAAAGGGAGAGAGATATGTCAAAGCATTACGCCGTGAAGGCTTTTGCGGACGCTTGCGGGCACTATAGGACGTTTGCGGGCGCTTGCGGGCGCTTTTGCGGGATAATAAAATATATGAAAACTTGTGAATATTCTGATCTCTCTCTTTCTCTCAGATATCGAAGGGCGTTGAAACGGGCGTTTGCGCCCGCAAGCGCCCGCAAAAGCGCCCGTAAAAGCGCCCGCAAACGCCCGCTACTACCGGACGTTGGTGGAGATGAGGGGTGCTAGCGCCTTACGTAAAGGGAGAGAGATATGTCAAAGCATTACGCCGTGAAGGCTTATTAACCAATCGGATAGGACCCCATCCATGCACAGCGTGAGTTCCTATCGGTGTATAGATGGCGCTGCGACAATCATTCATAAATACAACCCTATTAGAAAGACTAACTCACTTCATTTTTGTCGCTCAGTTCAACATGTCTTATTCTTGCTCAGAGTGTAACCGATCGTTCACCAGGTACCACGATATGATCAGACATAGGAAGAATATTCATGGGCATGAAGACATCGACGAGGTCTCTGATGTAGACAGTGAGAGTCTACGCGATGATACGGATACTGTGAGCTCATCATCTGGCGATGACAGTGCTGAAAACTCATGCTCTGATGCGGACAGCACTAGCTCATCCGAGAAAAGCGAAAGTTTGGGTGATTCAGACACGGACGAAGGGGAGCCGTCAGTTTGGGATCGCATTGTGGACAAGGCTATTGACGCACACGCCGCTGCTATCCAGGCAGATGGACAGGATGAAGAGACTTTACAGAAGGCCTATATCAACATGCAACCACGAATCATAAAATCTGCAATGGCTCTGTATGAAAACTATACCTCGATTCCTCTTGAAATGAAAAGTGATCCTAACCACAGGGCCATCATGAAAACAAAGAGCTACTTCCAAGAGAGGCCCTAAAAAACGCCATCAAGATGCGGAAACAGCTCTTCAAGGACATGTTGCCCCCGGACTTTCCCGGATTGGTAGATAGCGAGTCTGATTAGGACTTGGTACACCGAATAATAATGATCAGGAAAAAAAACTGACAGTGATTTAAGAAGCTCACTGTCGAATGCTGAAATAAAGAAATAAAGCGAAAAGATGATGATGACCGAAGATGAACTTCAAGAATTCACGAACACTGACAAGAGCGTGATTAAAACTGATATCACTCCAACGTTATGAATTGTAAACATACCCATAGCGGCCCCCAGCTTGGGTACGGCATAACATTGGGGATAATAAAATATATGAAAACTTGTGAACGTGTTGATCGCTCTCTTTTTCTCAGATATCGAAGGGCGTTGAAACGGGCGCTTTTGCGGACGCTTGCGGGCACTATAGGACGTTTGCGGGCGCTTTTGCGGACGCTACGCTTCGTCGGAACACGATACAAAGTCATCATATCGTGAGCGATCATTACCAATGTTCACCGTGTGTGTTTACTGTATTGTATTGTAAAACAATGCTAGAGTGTTGGTGACTTCTAAAACAATGCTAGTGTGTTGGTGACTTGCACAATAGTGTAAGTTGTCGGATAAATAACACGTTCGATTGAGAGGCCATAATTTTAGCGACGCTAATACGGTAAAAATTTATCTTTGTTTTTGTCAAATTATGTTATATGAGTTTATCGAATTTCTTGAAATAATTGTGGTAGAAAGAGTGTTAAACGTTTCTTTTATTCTCACAGTAACTCGGCCAGAGAGACAGGTGCATGGCTAACAGTTGGCCTATTTTAGTCCACGGCAATATAGTTCAATTTTCTCCCGTGTGCAGAGACAATGTTAGGGGCACCGAATAAAGGTCTTTTGAATGGTATTGATGTCAATATCGACGCATAATACATCACTATTTGAACTGAATGGACCGGTGCGCACAGAGAATGATAATAGATGTGCGCTCGGCTGTGACAATACGATGTACATAATTTAACTCGCACGGTCAGTTAGCTATACTTGTATTATAAGCCGTATATTAACGGAAGGGGTTGAATAAACTATACCGGCGGTATGTCCAACCGTACAGTATTTAACAGAAATTCGCCCATATATATATATTTAAGGCCGAATAATTAATAAACCTCGATTATCGAACTGTTTTAGACTAAGAAAATTCAAGTGTTTCTGAAAGGATGTCGTTTCCGTGTATACCGGCGCGTATCAAAGGGGGACCGTTTGCGAAAGTGCAATGGACCGGTGCGCCCAGAAAAGGACAATAGATGTGCGCTCGGCTGTGACAATACGATGTACATAATTTAACTCGCACGGTCAGTTAGCTATACTTGTATTATAAGCCGTATATTAACGGAAGGGGTTGAATAAACTATACCGGCGGTATGTCCAACCGTGCAGTATTTAACAGAAATTCGCCCATATATATATATTTAAGGCCGAATAATTAATAAACCTCGATTATCGAACTGTTTTAGACTAAGAAAATTCAAGTGTTTCTGAAAGGATGTCGTTTCCGTGTATACTGGCGCGTATCAAAGGGGGACCGTTTGCGAAAGTGCAATGGACCGTTGCGCCCAGAGAATGACAATAGATGTGCGCTCGGCTGTGACAATACGATGTACATAATTTAACTCGTACGGTCAGTTAGCTATACATGTATTATAAGCCGTATATTAACGGAAGGGTTGAATAAACTATACCGGCGGTATGTCTAACCGTACAGTATTTAACAGAAATTCGCCCATATATATATATTTAAGGCCGAATAATTAATAAACCTCGATTAACGAACTGTTTTAGAGTAAGAAAATTCAAGTGTTTCTGAAAGAATGTCGTTTCCGTGTACACCGGCGCGTATCAAAGGAGACCGTTTGCGAAAGTGCAATGGACCGTTGCGCCCAGAGAAGGACAATAGAGGTGCGCTCGGCTGTGACAATATGACGTACATAATTTAACTCGCACGGTCAGTTAGGCATACATGTTATTTGTTCTAATACATTGTGTTGTGTTAGGCTATAATATATGAAAGACCTTCTCTCAACAAACGCTATGATTCGACCAATAGATCTTTTAAGAAACGAACCGCTTGTTCTCAAAGGAATGATTGATAATGCGAACTTACCTTCATCAAATGTTTTCTTGTCATCCATTGTATAGCGAGACAGGAAATCGACCAAATACGTAAAAAACGCACCTTCGTGCGCCAGAGGCCTGTGACCACTGAGCTCGAAAACTCTCTCCTTTTATCCTGTTAGCCGTCAAAGGGTCACGTGATGTTTTTATTGTTAGTTAACAAAGGGGCTGCTAAAAATAGGCGTCAAGGTCGATGCCCCCCGGGTCATAACGACCTTGACCTAATTACGTAACACTATTACATAATTTAGATCGATTTCTTACGTAATCGACCTACTTTAGAGCGACCATGACCTAATTACGTAACACTATTACATAATTTAGACCGGTTTCTTACGTAATCGACCTACTTTAGAGCGACCATGACCTAATTACGTAACACTATTACATAATTTAGACCGGTTTCTTACGTAATCTACCTACTTTCCCGTGACCTCGAACCCATTACGTCACACGATGACGTCAAACGCGTCATACTTGACCTAGATTACCACATCAGGACCCATCTACTACTTACATCTAATCTGATTTAATTGGGCTTCATAATCAAATGGTTCCCAAGTATTGGAGAGCTGTGCCCCGTCCTTTGCCGATGAATTTTTGTTAGTCGTTTTAGCTGGCCTTCTGACACATTTTCAGTCAGGCAATAGTTTAGGAAGACGTTTCCGGATAGACGGTATACGGGTGGCAAAGATGATGGGATCGATGACTGTATTCAGGTAGTAAACCATCACTAAGCATATGAGGACGATCTCCGTGTCTACTTTGCTTAGACGCCATTGAATCGGCCGAAACAGGAGCTTGAAGAATGGTCCCGGAAGATAAAATGCTAGCGTCGTTAGAAGTATCATGAAAAATGTGACAACCAAGGTCATGGATCTTTTCTGACTGTCACACTGGACAGAGGACACGGCCTTGTTGGTTTTCCTCTTTAGCTTCAGAGCAGCGAAGACGCCAATATATGTGATAAAAGTTGCCATAATGAACGCTATGACCAGAGGGAAACGGAAGTCTTTAAAGACAGAATGTGTTCCGTATCTCAATTTATAGCAAAACCCTTCTGGTAATTTAATCGGCGCGAAAGCCTGTGCTATGGCGTAAAAAGTGAAAATACTCCATGGAGCAAACCAGATACATAATAGAAATATGACAGTAATTGCTGTAGGATAACCGATCATGTGGTAGGTCATTGGGGCGACGATGGCGTACGCCCTATCAAGAGCAAGAGCTAGGGCTGACAGTGACTGGGACCACTGGGTCAACATGGCTAGAGAGTTACCAAAGAACTCCCAACATGTCATGGTATGTGCATCCCTTATACCATAAGCAAAAATAATGAACTTAATCACTTCAGCCGAACTTACTACAGGAAAAACCATGTTACTGATTAGTGTGCTTAAAACCAATACCTTGGATCGGAGCGTTTTGGGCGGTACTCGTATGAGAGAAGAAATCACGACATAGTTCATGGAGATCGAAAGCATTGCGAGGGCGACGGACAGGCCAAGCAACAATGAATAACCAAGACTGAATCTATCGAGTCTGTCAAAGGTATCGATTAGAATGTTGTTGTTGTCCCTCGTTGCGGTCGCATTGGAATCGCC
>JAVTVY010037063.1:0-17317 GCA_036873755.1 Hanleya hanleyi
CTGTTAAAAGTTGAAAATCTGAATGGTTAACGGTGCGAATTCCAATGCAGAGATTGCCGACGAAAGCTCAAGAGAGTAGAAAATCCACGAGCCATCGAAATCAATACGATTCGTAAAAATTTCATTGTTTTATTCATGTTTTGCTGATGTTGTTACAATGCACCAATGTTGTGCCTGAGACTGTATAATCAGACAAACGGACACTCCGTTTTATACCCATGCGATCCCTCAGATCTTTTGTCCGGTGCCACTGTGTCATATTTCCAGTACATTTTCTTATCGCATATCAATAGCAAATGCATTCTACCAGAAAAATACGAGGGGCTCAATGACGTTTTACCTTCATTTATTCTAAACAAAAATGGCTACTTTAACAACTTTTGCCAATTCAAGCTGACCAAAAGGCGTTACTGCTATGGTGATCATTCTTTTCGGCAATACATTTTGGTTAAATACTCATGGTGTGTTTATCAAATTATTTTTCGTATATCATTTGGTTATAGTAAAGCACAATGGTTATCATAATGCCGGAATCCTTGAGTATTTCATGTCAGTTTGCAGCCTATATGATGAAGTAGACATTAACAACTTAAACAAAATTTAATCTGTTGCATAAGAATTCTCAGGGATCCTGAGAGATTGCTCAAATCAAGAGATGTTTCATCGAAATTTTCATATGCGAACGCGGCATGCGGTCGTGTGCATGGTTCAGTGCGCTCGATGAATTAGCTGCCAGACTCGAAGGTCTGTGACACTCTCAATTCTATACCGTCAAGTATATGTGATTGACTTATCAACATGAGCAGTGTGACTAACGTCACAGGACCTACGAAGTAGGATGAGCATTAGGACTCCGACGCGAACTGAACTCTTGGAAATCCCGACCCCCAGTTGAAATCCTGCCTATATTAAGATGGGCACTGCCCAAGTCAGAATCACCAGTGATTTTCATCAAAAATCACCAGAAATTTTCATCAAAAGTACATGTAGGTCAGCTCAGACCGTGTTGGTAACAGTCTCCTAATGCGCCTTCATTCCAAAAATTAATAACGATCGCCGATTTAATTTTACAATTTTTTAACTAAAGGAAACAGAGTGAATAATAAAAAGTTCAGTAGATTTCAGGCTTTACGTGTGAAAATACATTTACATCTCTTTAATGATTTTCAGTGCCCTTGTCCAGGACCAAAACAACTGTTTGAATCGCATTATTTCCCAACAATACAACAAATTCTTATATATAGTCCTATAGTAGAAAGGTAGCATATATGTAGTTTACGGTAATTCTCAACTCAAGACTCGGCACAAGATAATAATGATTCTATGTCATTCTCCTGAGCATGATCGGTACAAAGACGAATAAATAGCACCTCTACATCACGTTGTTATCTAGATATATGAGACAACACATTTTGGGTATCGGCAATCTGATGAATGTAGAATTTAAGGATTGTACTTAGCATCTTAAATACAGCCTCTTAATACTGTAAAACATATCTGTTTAATTTCGTTTCCCATAATGTAGCAGTTACTAGTAATCAAAACATGTGTGTATATAGCAAAAGTGTGTGTCTCAAGTTAACGGCAGCTGTTCAAATGTCCCCTGGAACGGTAATAAATTAATAAAGACGTCAACATGTGAACTCATAGAATCTGCGCTGTCGATGGTTTAATGTAATACCGGTACCATCCGCTGTGATATTTTTTTCCCAGACAGATCTGTTTATTTTTGTCTCCCCTGCTCTGACCTCTAAGAACAATATTAACTGCATTCTCGAATCCCAAGCCTATGAGACTGTTAGTTCTGATCTGTTTATAGGCCTATTGGGGGTGACCCACCTACACTGCTGTGACCTCTAGCTCTCAAAACAATTACGGATGGCATATTCCACCAGGTTTTGTACTATTATGTTATTAACCAAGTGTTTTCATATTGGCCTGGTTATAGGTCCGAGGTCTGCCGTATTGGCACGAGGCCGCAGGCCGAGGGCCAATACGGCTGACCGAGGACCTATAACCAGGCCAATATGAAAACACTTGGTTAATGACATTTTTATTAAATAACTCACTAACAACCTTTCTTTTTCATCGATTATATTACATGTATCAAGGAATATTTCAGTACAGCGACTCCCTCCAAATCAGGATACATATTTCTTATTTCTTTCCTTATTTCCCACGATTAATGTGGTTTCGGTGTACCACTATAGTCGGAAAGTCGATCCCCTTTACAGTAACGCTATAATCGACGGCGATAATCGGGACGGCGAATAGGCCGATCATCTTCAACCTGGGCGGGGTTCTTCAACGTAGAAAACGGGAGTCGAACAGATAGAAGCAGATGAAATTTTAACCATACAATATATATCATGGAAGTAATATACTAATTTTATTTGATGAGAATGGCGAGGCAATAAATTTATCCAAATCCAGTCCCGATTTGAGAATCGAAGACCTATTGAGACCCTAGTTTTCAACATCATCGTCCAGGTGTTACGTTCGCATCTAATTACTATCGTTACCATCCACACGTGATTAGCTCTTCTAGTTGCAAATATGGCATCATCTTCTGTCATAAAATATTACTGTAGTCATAGCTTTGTTCATCAGTGCACTGTTGTAAGTGTTGGATCACTGTTTTCGTCGTCTGCTTGTGCTTGGCAAGTCGATGTCACGCTCGCGTCACTATACTATAGTCTATTTCAGTATGACTCACCACACTTGATTTCAAGGTTTGTGTATCGATACTTATCATATCTCAGAGAAGCATGTAGACTTTTGATTGGGTGACAGACCTCATGTGTGATGCTGTATTGTCAACTTGCTGGTCGAATATATATCGTATACACGGTGGGAGGGCAAACAACCCTCTGAGAGAGGAAAGTGCATTCTGGGATGGATGTAACTATGATGTTGGGAGGAAAATGTCATCTACCGGTGACCAAGGTGAGAAATGATCGCGTGTATTATGATTATTACGGGCGATAATCTTGCCCGATATATTGCATTGAAGGCCCATACCAACATAGATTCGGGATACACTTTCATACAATGTTTTTCATAATGCATATGACCAACAGAACGGGTACAACTCGGGCACTACATTTGCCAGAGCGAATCAAACGTGCCAAATTGGACAGATAAATAGTGATTTAAAGAAACTGAGATCACCGAGAGCGATAGTTTTCAGGCATATGAAATATAGTCATGGTGTAATCATATGGAGAACGTTGTTCAATAGTGGAATATGTGATTAAACGCTCATTCATGGGTTTAAATATTTGGCGAATGTAACCCGTTTGCAGGCAGGGTCACACTATGAATGTTAGCGATTGTAACGCCGATGTCAAGAGTAACAGTCACTTTCGAGAAGGCTTCGTCGCCTTTCGGTGAATGTTTTTATGTGAATGACCAACCAATGAGACCATAAACGTGATGTAAATATATTAAAGAATCATACGTGAGATGACAGGCTGTATGGGACCATATTTTGTGGAATGGTCGCTTTCTGAGAGTGAGTTCTGTGGGATGCATTCCAGAAGATTCCAGTTTCTGAGTGTGTATCACTTGCTCTATATTTCTAGTTCCATGTGAGTTAATGGTATCCCACTGTGATGTAGAAAATATCTTCTATCATGTATTTTCGAGAGAATAAGGCCTGCAAAATGACCATTTCTTATTCCAGGAACACGCGCTGTTAGAAAAAGAAAATATGGCTTGTCATTGAATAGGGTGAAACAGCGGAGAAGAAATACTGGACAACTTGGTAGGATCATGCAAATTTTGCAATAATATTTGTCGAATTGAATAACTAAGAAAACACATGATATTAAACACCGACACCTTCTGATTTGTACATGCTATTTGGTTTGGTTTGGTTTGGTATCATTTATTCACCATCCAAAATACAACATATACATGTATAAAGAAAAAAACAGAAGTTACAATATATCACAAAGTATGAGTTTCGCAAATATTAGGGTGGCGGGAGAAAACCCCAAAGGGTTTATTATATCCCAAAGTCAAGAATAAACAGAAAAGATGCGTTGATTCAATCTCTGAGATGTTAGTGTGAGGCAACGAATTACAAAGGATTATAAACAAAGCATAGTGGTAGAAAGTGAATAAAGGGTTAATATGATATTGGACTATTTGGGTTCGACGCGATAGCTTAGATATGATAGCCGCCGCCTTGCTACGGTAGGAGCCAGTTTCAATCGAAGCCTGTAATCAATTCGCGGTTTACCAAGACATAAAACTGCGATGTCATTACTTTTGCCCCTTCCGCTTCGAATACCACCCCGCGCTATATATCGCCCATAATATTAGTTAGACACCATTTCTAATCATCACATATGCTCAGTGTGTGGGACGTTTTCTTAAACTCGCTCGCTGGGCGGATTTTGTTGGAGTGAAAAGGAGTCGTTTCTACCCCCCGGCGGAGTCTTGCTGTCCATGTTGCAGCAGACAGCTGCGTTCGTGGATATCTGGTGGAGGTTCAGATTTCGAAAGAGGGCGAGGTACGAGTCTGTGCTTTTCCTAGATTCCGGTATTTGTTGAAAACCGCTACCGGGCCTATGTGATCGTGAGTAGAAGTGGTGTCTAACTAATATTATGGGTGGTATTTGAAGCGGAAGGGGACAAAGAGTGATCGCAGTTTTATGTCTTGGTAAGCCGCGAATTGATTACAGGCTTCGCTTGAAACTGGGTCCTACCGTTGCAAGGCGGCGGCTATCATATCTAAGCTATCGCGTCCAACTCAAATAACATAGCGGTGAACTTAGACATTCAGTTCTAGCTATATTCCAGTGTGCTAGGGATCAAGCTGCCCAAAGTAATGTGCCAGTGATCCGTGTAACGGTCAGGTGTAAGAAAACGACTCGTTGTAAAACGAGGTGAATGTTAACGGAGTGCAGCTTCTTATCCAGAATATACCAGTCTGTTGTAAGGCCCGACGAAGATGAAGCATCGGTCAAAGTGATTTTGTACAGGGACGGACAGTAGTAGGGAAAATGATCCCTGAAACGTTGAGGAATCCGGGTGGAGAATGGGTCTTGGGGATCAGTTAGTGATGAGGGAGTAGATAGCTGCCATTCGCCATATTTTCAGCATATTTCTTGTACACGCACTCTAGCTGTGTTTTTCTTGACTGAAATCCAGTTGTTCCACAATTAAACATTCTTTAAAATTTCCCATATAATGCTTGAAGAGTTATACACTCTAGAACTTTATTCTAGTCTCTCCTTCATTTTTCGTAACTTTCTACAGGCTTACGAAAGATACTCGTGCCCAAGAAAAGCTTGGGACCCAAAACCCCTCAACACATGAGAATATCCTCGGATGACGCCAGTACATCCCTAGGTCTACCCGAAACCCCAGAAAATACAGTAGAAAGCGTACCAGTAGTAAAACCGTATGCCCCACAAAAGACACTGGGCAGAAAAAGAACCAAAAAAACTTTGTTTTGTCAGCATGGGAACTGGAACGATTATTATAAACAAAATTTGACAGTTTTGCCCGACGTGTGTGAGAGGTTGTATATGGCTGGCATGCTTCATGACTTTTCGTCTTTCCTTCAACTGGTCACGGTAATTATGTTTGTAAATCACCATAGAAAAGTATGCGTTGTAGCGGTGAGGAAATTGAGACGATATGAATCTTTAACTACGTCACAGTGTCAGTGTTGGGGACAGCCGACCAGACCCTTCCTCATACAGAGGGCGTAACGCTCCTCTCTACATGGGCGTCCTGGGTCAGAGCGAGTTTCTGTCAGAAATTAGTGTGATACCTCTCACAAGATGATCTGCCATTAATCTGCAGGGATATCTGCATCACCTGCTGCGTTATAACAGCTGGTTCCATTCAGTTCTTGCGCTAATTTCAACTCCGAACACATGTACTGTACGTTTCTGATGACCATCGGGAAATTGTACCCACTCTTACGGGATCACGAAAACAGTAGGACACATGAAATGTACATTAAAGCAATCCTTGAGGTGTGTATTATTCAATAGGACATAATGCAGGAACATCGGGAAACGACAACTCTCAAAACTTCAAAAGACCTCCTCTCTCAGAGGGTTGTTTCCCCTCCCACCGTGGTATACCCCCGTCGCCAAGGGCAACGAACAGGTGTTCACTACATTCCATCGTCTGCTAAACAAAATGGCTGAATCAGGCAAACGTTTCGCGTCTCACACGGACGATGAAGTTGTTGAAAAGCGGGCTAATATGAAATAGGCAAAGCCTAGAAACGAACGAAGTATACTTCTTTTGTTCGCTTCTGACTTTGCCTTTTTCGTATCAATTTTTTTTTTTCGCAAACCATATAGGTCTATATAGTCACTGTTATATTACGGAAGCTTAGAAGGGACATTGAAAATTATATACATATAGGCGCAGCCTAGTGCGAGTTCTTTTCATTTTCCTGGTCGTTTGTGGCTTGGTGATTTCTGATGAAATACTGGCAACCCAAAGTTTGGAATTGCTGTGGTTGTGGATGATGCGTTGAATATTTGATCAATCGGAAACGTATTGTTCTTTATCTGACATAGCAGACTGCCTATACCATATAGTATATGTTTCACACATTTCAAGGTCCGAAAATATGAATTATCTTCAGTATAATCAAATACAGTCGATCAGAATTGATACTCTGGATCGGATCTGGGATAAAATATGTTGATCGAATATATAAACCACAAAATATTGGGATGCTTCTTCATTATAAATTAATTTAAGGAATGAAACTGATAGAATTATTTTAATTTTATCCTTGAATGAAAAATTAAGAATGCCAAACTGTTCGAAGATATCTTGGGTTTTGCCATGAATTACTTTCTCTTCAACAGGGCACTATTTTGACATGCATAATTCATCTCAGCAAATCTGTGCTACGTAATAAAGAATTCAATTATACTACCGGTACCGTAGCTATTGTTTTATCATGCCGAATTATAGAAAATAATGAATAATAATAGAGAAATGCCCCAAATTTGTTTTTGTCAATATTTCAATTTTGTTAAACATTTGTACGAACTCATAGTACAAAAATATATAGGAAGGGGGGGGGGGGAAGGGGGGAATGCATGTCTAAATATGAGGGGGGGGGATGCATGTCTAAATATGAGGAATCTGACTTTCTAAAATTTCGTTTTATAAGTTGTTTGAGTTCTTGGTAAAATTTTGCTGTTTGACTTCAAAGCTATTCATGGATTGACCCCTCAGAAGTGTACGGATCTAAACACAATAAAATCTGCAATAAACTATAGCTTGATGAATGTGTTTGTTTTATGAACTTTACTTGCATCTTGGTTGTCCGTACCTATTAATTTAATGTCTAGATCTAGGCCATAATCTGAAGTGAATGGATGATATCTGACGGTTCAGACAATCGCAGTGTCACCGTTTACTTGGAAATGATTTCTTGCCTGTTATAATTAAAATCCCCTATTGATAATCAGCTTGTTGTGACCCCCTTCCCCCTTTTCTTTGCGAACTTTGGATGACCTAATTTATCACGCGGACGTCAGCGACAGAACTTGAATGGCTTGATTTTGCTACGGCGTAAGGTCACAATTCCGTGGCAAATGTTTATTTTTTAAATGAACAACCGATTATCTCTTTACGAAACATCAGATCTTCAAAGCCTAATAAATAAGCTTGTTATAGATGGACACGTTATACAGCTTTTTCTTGCCGTAGAACTAAATTTTATGAAATTTCTGCACTGATGTGAAGTGCCATTTTCGCGAAAAAGAGGTCTGACCGCACTCTGCAAACATTTGCGTGCGGGAAGTGCAGACGACACTCGGGCGTTTTCGCCAAATATTCTATCAGTCGGAAGGGAATCGGAAGGGAATTCATCCTTGAATTTATTAGCATATTATCCTTTTTTTGTTTCAAATCTATAGCAAATATTTTTAGAATTAAATTTCGATACTGTTCTAATTTTAGCTATTACCCACACTGCCTCAAATCCAATATGGCAGCCCCCGCAAAATACGCCCACGCAAACGATGAAATCTGAACATGATAGACTACGGTGATTGTCTGTCTTTACATGGATTTACACTGGGTTTGTGATTAAGTTCTGTATCTGTATTTTGTCTCACGTAATGCATGTATGTTACCTATTTAACGAACTCCGTTAGGGACCGCTTCGCGGTCCCGAACTTCGTTCGTTAATATTATTCCCAGCAACACAAAAAAATCGAACAAAGCGTCCGCCAGAACTTTGAAGTATTACCTGAAAGAGAAGGGACAGAGTGAAGAATTCGAAGGATTCTCGGCCGAGAGGTTAGCAGAGGTACTCAGTCAGTTTTATTTGGATGCCCGAAAACAAGACGGAGAATTGTACAAAACATCCACTCTCGAAAACTTTCGACATTCTCTGAATCGTTACCTGAAGGCCCCACCGTATTTGAAAACTTTTGATTTGATTAGAAATTCGGAGTTTAATGAAGCCAACGAGTGCTTCAAAACCGCACTTGCAGAGTTGAAGGCATCTGGAAAAGGCGACACCGATCATTATGAGCCCATAAACGAGTCCGATCGTTGTAAACTCTACAAGTCTGTTCTCATGTCCCCAAAAACCCCAACTGGGCTTGCAAATAAAGTTCAGTTCGATGTACGTCTGTTCTTCTTTAGAAGGGGAGTGGAGAATATGGAAAAGATGACAAAAAACACATTCATCATCAAGCGGGACCCGAAAACTGGGCAGAGGTATGTGAAAAAAAAGGAGGATGAACTCACAAAAAATCGCCGGGCCCAGCAAAAAGAGGGTGTTACCGGATTCATGCCTGAAGAAGAAGGTTCCCCGTTCTGTCCTGTTGCTTCATTCGAAAGTTATATCTCCAAACTCCATCCGAAATGTGATCGCTTGTGGCAGTACCCGGTTGATAGTTTCCTCGACGACGATAAAGTTTGGTATTATAACAAACCTATTGGGAAACACCGCTTGGCAGCCTTCATGACCAACCTGGGCACTCGTCTGAAACTTTCTGAACCATACACTAACCACAGTATACGAGCAACCGGCATCACCATCCTTGGTAGAAACAACTATTCAGCATCTCAAATAATGGCTGTCACAGGTCACAGATCTGTCTCGTCGCTGTCGGTTTACCAGCGAGTAAGTGATGGCGAGAAACTGCAAATGGGCCACACGGTTGCGTCAGTAGCCTTTCCTGACACGATGGGTTCAACCCGAAAGACGAATACCGGTACGCATACACTTCCAGTAAATGTTCTTGTCAAACCCCATCCTGCAGAAACTGTGACATCATCTCAGTACCCTGCACCCACGTCAAATGATGCCACGTCGGCCGTGTTACACACCCAGGATGTACGAGCAGAAGGCCATGCCGACGACTTTGATTTTGATCTTAATCAGCTGTTTTGTGAATTCGACAGCACCCCTGTCCCGCCCACATCGTGTGACATTCCCACAGCTATCCTGGTCGCCGCAAATCCCTCAGCGCCAATGTTCAATAACTGCACAATAAATGCAATCAACATGATCGTGCGAAAATGAAGCAAATACCTATACTTCTGCCAAATTGTGCAGGACAGTTTGATTTTTCCGATTTTTCTCTCGAACTGTAAATTTAAGTCAGTTCATGTTGGTCCTTCTCCTGTGTGATGTTATGGAAACATGACACAAGTGACACTGTCGAGTGACACGGTGTTGAATTATAGACAGAATGGAAATGTAACAGTTCACACGTGTATTTGAAACTTACATATCCACGCAACAGATGTGAATCCGGAACGGGTCTTTCGATGTATTTATTAACAAAAGGTATATAATCTAGATATTATACTCGTCGATGGCTATTAAATATTAAATATGAAATTGAGATTAAGCTTAATGTTCCAGTATTTTATACATTTCTGATTTTCAGAATAGAACATAAGAGATGAAGCTGAATTTGAAGTTAGATTGTTCATTCTTTATCACCGAAGCCCACCGGTATTTCACACGGAAACCGGGTTCATTGTTCACGGATTACAGTATATGTTATCGTTATCTTTGCTCCTCCCTTAGTACGTTTTAAAGATGAGGATTGTAAAAATGATACATTTGTCTTTGTGTTCATTTTTTCCGGTGCATGCTGTGGATCGTTCTGAAACCAGTGCAAGTCCGATCGAAGTCCGTTCCATTATGTCGGCCTTGAAGTCCAAAGTGATTCTTAATGCTCTGAGATATGATAAATTCGTTATACATCGCCCTTCCGGGGTAATACGGGATTCGATTTGGTTTCTCTCGCCATATTTTTCCTCGGCTGCGCCTCGGAAAAATATGGCGAGAGAAACCAAATCTCATCCCGTATTACCCCGGAAGGGCGACGTATAACTAATAGTATAGACCTATCGAAAATTATCACAGAAGGTACTGAATATCCATTCAAAGTATGAGAATACAGTGACACAATTCGGAGAAGATCACGAATCGAGGATCATTCATCGTCAACATCGCCATGTTGAAAGCCGTATTGGCCCGGGCCATATTGGCCCTGTTTTCCCGTATTGGCCCTGTTTTCCCGTATTGGCCCGCCTTCCTCATAATGGCCCGGTTTGGTGGCCATATGAAGCAGGCCGATTTCCCTGTATTGTGTTCATATCATAGATAGTTATTTAATAATGTGTTATATATACAGTCAAACATACAACATACATGACAGTGCACTCGCTGAGCCATCAATAAATAATAAAAAAAATAATTATAAAACAATGCCCTAATGCACGTTCATGCCAAAAATCAAGGTTCTAATGTCAACGGTTCTCGATCTGTAGCCTACTTCGTAGGAATAATTGATGGGGTCTGTTTCTTTAATCAGGACATGTATTGTTGATTTTTGTTGCGCCGAATATGGTATATTAGTTTATAATGTATCTTTATTTAATATTCCATCTTTGAATATATTAGCTGCTGGTATGACCAACGGTATAACATATGTGGTTTTGGTGGTAGCTTCCTTTATCAGTCTGATTCAAATTAAACCTTAAACGACAACAGTTCGGTCTTATTTTAATCAGACTGCTTCCTTTATATTGATGGGATATTTTTATTACATTGACATCACGGTCAGGTTTATACGAACTAGTTTATATAAATGATAGTCTCGAAAATTGCCTATTTGATATCTCTTGAAGACACCAACTGAAATCATTTCATTTTCACCACTTTAGAAGTTATAAAAAGTTTCAGTAATTATTTTTATCGCTTGCGTTCAAATCTATTTAAACTCCCACGCCACCCGTTGCATCAGTATAGATGATGACTGAAGCGTTGGTAGCTTACGATAGTAGACGGACGGCAGGCGTGACAGTCCGTTAAGCTGCATATACCTTGGGTTTAACGAAGCAAAAACAGAAGCTTTACAGAGTAATGGAGCAATGTCAGTGATACATTGATACACGGTAAGTTAACCAAGTCGAGTCTTGTGCCTGACTGGTACTGAATAGAATAATCCGCCCTGACATTACATGTGCTAGTCAGGACCGGAAGTGGATGATGGAGCCAAAATTGATCCCGAATCGTGGCACGCTATTTTTCACTCTAAATTCGCTACAAGTCTCTACAAGAAAATTCCTTCGCATAGCCACTTTTGATTACTGCTTATAGCCTCGTCAAATACTAGCGGCGATGTACTGTGAATAAAATCAACCATTTACAGGAGCCACGGTGAAAGCCCGCTTTTCAAGCTGCCATGTAAAAAAGAGAACCGCATTTGTCTGTCTCCGTGAATACCCCTCACTTATTTCAATCGATCAGCCACATCAGAGAAAATTAGCTTAAGTGTTAGTTGTAAGGCGGGTCAATTTGAGTTCTCTGTACAGGAAATAGAATTTTATTTATCTAAGTAGACTTTCGTGTTGTCGGGGGTTATAGCAGAACCGAGAACGCTCCCAGAATTTTACTCGCGCATAAGCCTTTAACCCCTTACAATGCACGAACGTATATTTCAGTGTATAAATCGGCGCTGTGTTGGTAAACGTCGGTGTTGGTGTGGAAACGTCACACTATAAATAATTCATGGCACTGATGGCTTGAATTTGTGTCGGTGAGTGTGCTATTTTATGGATCATAAATTTGGACATTTTGTCGAACAAATGGCCCGACTTGATGATTCCCTATCATTTCTTGCCTGCTCTTTTATATTCATTCAAAATCTGGGATAAAAAGAAGAAAAATCAAGGGAAGAGTCTTGATTCGTGTTTACTTTCTCATCGATAGCGTTTTCCTTGCGAACATTTTTTTTAATTGTGTTTTCTTTCATTTCAGATGACTTTCGAATAGGACGTCCCGTCGCCTCATTGGTTCCCCAATTAATCTCAAAATTAAGGACTATTCGATCGGCATAATTACTCTGCTTGAGTACACAACTATAGTTTGCCTAGTCTCAAACCTAAATATAACCCTCCATATTACAAGTTATCACGACTACACTCAGATTCTGATTCAATCAAAATGTTTCTGTTTAGGCTTTTAGCAAAATGCCAGGGATCATAAGATTTAAAATTAATTTCCTCTTACCGCATGTTAGAAAAATGTTCTGAGAGTGATGTTATTGAAATTGACACGACAAAATGAGCGACATTCAAAATGGCAAAAACAAGTTTCCCGGACAGAATATACCGCTAAAGTTATTGCTGAATGCAGCACTGTGTCTTGAATGCAGGGATTTCAGCATGAATACTTTCTCTGTTTTTCTGCCAGTGATTGATACCACACAATCAAGTACTTGGTATTCAGTTTTCATGTGCATTTCAGTTGACCGTTAAGTAATTCGGAGATTCTAACTTTCCCAGCCTGTGATTCTATTGTATGCTGTAGGCTAGATCAGAGAGTGAGCTCAGTTTCCTGAGAAAGATACATACAATACCCTGAATTTCTAGTTTTTCATTTATTCAAATGGCGCTTAATACCACAGCGAGGATATGCAGGACACATATTAATTACGTGAATTATGTATTGTCATATGCACGGATAGAACATGCCGCTAATGAGCAAATAATCTAAATGTTGTTAACCCGGGGGGGGGACCAAGGGACACCTATATTTTAAAATATCATGAGACGGAAATTGAAGCATTAATTAGAGAGAATTTCTGCACCAAACTTAGGAACCAAATCCATGATTAATTTATTTCAGAGACAATATCTGAATAAAGCATGAATAAAAACCACACACATGAGATAATCATTGGAGAATGTGCCATAGGGGTGAAAATTCGTAACCTTCATATACAACCAGACAGTATGGTAACATTGCAAAACTACTCAACCAATTGATACAAAAGTTTAACTGTGGTGACCATAATTTACTTGTTTTCCTTCATCGGTACATTATCAAAAATCACAGAAAACAATTCATAGAAAACAATGAGGACCTTCTTCACTTTCTCAACAATGCCCACATTCCCCACTGTTTCACCAATGACCACCTTCCCATTGTCTCTCCAATGACTACCTTCCCCACTGCGTCACCAATGACCACCTCCCCCACTGTCTCTCGTCTTTATTCAAAACAAATGTATCCTAACCATTACTGGATAAACAAGAAACTTTGAACATGGGGGTTCTGGATGTAACTCTTTACGAGTATTAAAGAACCTAAAGAAGTGTTCTATCTGGAACCTTTATTCCTAAGGGTGTATCCCACAGAAACACCGTTACCAAATTCATCAAATAAATAAAGTTCTGATACATATTTTACTCACTTGGGTTTACGTGTTAAAAGAACATGAGAATCTTGTCGACATGCATTTGGCATTACATCGAGGCTAAACAATGTGCCACTTCACTCCAGTGGCAACGTTGAACAGTTATTATTATTTTCTCGGGTCTTTTCTAGTTAAATGGCTTGCGAAAAGCTATCCAGTGTCGTGGCATCAAGTTATCATTATCTGCAGCCATTTAAGGCCTACTGGACTGTTTGACGGGAGAGAGAGAATTCATGTTCAGCTGTATAGCGACTGGACTGTTTGAAGATATAAAGGTAGGCTATACTGGTGTTAACCGCAGCCCTAAGTATAGACGCCAGATCCTATATTCAACCGTCGTTCACAAACAAAGGTGATCGGTTTGGACGTAAATTTTTTCTCAGTGTGTTACGTTTATAAACCGAATATAATTGGTTCGTGTTTACATGAAAAGTTATTAGCTTGAGAGAGAAGATGCTGAATTCGCATATTCTGAATTTTCACCGAGGAGAGATGAGTAAAAAATATATTACGTGAATAAGAAAATCGGCATTTTTGTTTGTTTTTGCAATTTCTGGTGATATTCTTGGAGGGAATTCCCTTCATATGTAAAATATGACACCGCTAACCAAAAGGAGTCAAAGCTATCCAAATTCGCTGGGTTTGATCCTAAATGATACTTCCAAACAGTTTTGGTTAAAGGTGTCATATTTTCATAATATCGAAATGTGACAAAAATGACATACTCGTAAGGCCATTCGCAACATGATTCCTCCGCTCAAAAATCGAAACAATTCTTTGGCCGAATGGTTACAAAAAAAACAGTGTCGGACTGCAGATTAAAGAACCGACAACATTTGGGTTCGAATCCACAAATCAGATTTTTTTCTTTCTTTTTTTCGTTTTCCCCCATCTTGATTTTGGGCTTTAGAGTACAATAGTGACGTGAAATTAAGACATCGAACAGCTAACGCAAATAATCGCTTATATTATTATTATTCGAGAGTAGAGTTGCACACATATAACTCGATACACACAGCCACATCACTTGTTCAACAAATGAATATTGTGGCGATCTAGCAGAGCAACAAATGAATTGTTAAACATATATATAAGTTCCACATGGGAGTATTTCGTCTAAGGGCGGCGGAAAGACAAAAGTTGTAAGTATAAACAGAAAAGTAATAACGTAAAGGCCTGTTAGGCCAAAAACAGAAAATCCTTGGTTCACAGTAACTACAGCTAATCTTCAATGTTCGTCACTACAATATGGCTATATTCATTCCATCATTTGCCGGTAATGTAGCTTTTCGCAGTTTTGCAACTTAAACATATTCTCGTTTTATTCAGGAAATGACTCTAAACAAGTGGTTACGCTTTGCTTTCACAAGTGATTATGGTTGTGCCAACGTGTCTTTTTGCAGTTAATTCCTTCCTTCCTTACCCTGAACTTTTGGCAGATATTTGGCAGTTTTCGAGCCGGTTTATATATTAATAGCTGAGTATTGTTCTTAAATAGCTGGATCGTTCATGAAAATATATTTGGAACTGAGAACATGAACCAGAAATGCCAATTAGACTGTCCTCGTCGCGCTGACAATGAGTTGGGAATACCTGAGCATTACGTCACAATATACCGACCGGCTTGGAGCGAGACAATACAACAGCAGAGAGCGACACAGAATGGGGGAAAAATCCATCCAAAGAGAACACCTCCGTTCCGCGACAATAAGCGAATTTATCACCAATTACAAACATACATAAACTTAAACAACAACAGCAACAGTTTGTTTCTTACAAGAGAGAAGCGTTGAGCAGTTTTCCATGATTATATTCTATTCCGAAAACCGTTATCACTGACAAGTATTCTTTAATCCACATGAATTTCCATGTCGTATAATGCATCTCTGTCACGCTGAACCGCAGGCCCAAACTGGAATATTCGGCCGGTTTGGAATTCTAAAACGGAAATATTCCGAGAAGGAAACTTTCAAGTACTCACAGTAAAACAAAACTATGATATATGATCGGTATGAGTTATTGTTATGTGATTACGTGGGTATGTCCTATATGGATTCCGTGGTTAGTTTTTGCTGCCGTTACACACCGCTGTCCATGATTTATATTGAATGCTAATATTTGCTTCCCAAACTGTGTTTGCTTTATCATTTTCCCATTAGCGGGTGTTTAAATACCATCTAACTCTTCGCCAAATGGCGAGCAATTAAACTTCGCGATATCTGCCAATATAGCGGACAGCAACGGCATCAAAATCTCTAATATTAAACATGTGTATTGTAATCCGTGATTTCATCTTATCCATGCATAGTCAGTATATTTCTAGCATTTGGCGAGTATGACATACCCATGCATATGCATAATACCATTGATACATGTGTGACCATGCATTATTACTGATATATTACTAATACAGTGAATAATATTTACGATGTCAATGCAGAATTTCTATTGGGGTCAGCCAGACATAATACCGGGTATCGAACTGATTGTTATTTCACGGACTCCACACAGCGCAAGCTCCATTTCGAGCCACTGTGTCCTGTAGAAGACCCGACTATTGAGTATTCTTTTGAATCACGGTATATATATATATAGATAGATATAGATAGATCATGGATAGAGCCTTCATTTATCAAGGGTTACACAATCATTTCGAGAACTATAGTTTACATTGTGGCCCTGCAATCTTAGCATATATTGTAATTTCATATCCAATATAGATAGAATAAAAGGTTTCGAAACAACAATCCCGATTGCCAGTCAAAAAAATAAATTCAAGTTAAAAGTACGGTAACTCAAAATTTTTATAATACAACCGCGTATGTTCTTGACGTCACTTGTGGCGACCGGTGTTCCGTGCAGAAGAGAAAACTTATTCTCATGATTTCACTCCAGTAACATTTGGCTCCTATACTATACTTTCACAGAGTCTTCGTACGAAATGGAATTTGGTCGAAAATCGTAGTAACATTCGCAAATGAAACGAGTGATTCACAAATCCTTGCATGCGAATCTTACGTTTGATCAGAAATCTTGTGTCGCAAATAAAATGAGTGTTTCACTAAACCTTTGATGCGAATCTAACGTTTGATCGGAATTTTCTGTCACAAACCCTGTGCACACGATGTATTCGGGCTTTCTCTGTTTTTCCGTAAGTATAAATATACCTGGAATTCATTTACTGTCTACAACGAGGGATATTCCATCCATTTGTGACCTGTAGAAATTATGATTTTTTGTTTTTGGAAGTCCCCGTTCGTTGTTGGTGTAATTCCTACGGAAGACGGAACGAGATTATCGCGCCTCCAGCACAGAAGAGCGTAAATTTCTATGGGTCGAGTTGTGGACAATGATCGATTATTATTTTCGATAATTCGTGCCAGATTTACCTACATGAGTAGTGTGACTAACGTCACAGGACCTACGAAGTAGGGCGAGGAAGATGACTTGGGGGTCCAAGCGTAAAGCTCAGGACTTGCTGGTAACAATATCCTAATGCACGTTCATGTCAAAAATCAAGGTTCTAATGTCATCGGTTCTCCTTATTTTGCCGACGAAATGATTCGGATGGACTCACTCACTCACTC
>JAVTVY010037064.1:0-16519 GCA_036873755.1 Hanleya hanleyi
ACCAATCAGCGATGCGGTGTGACTCTGATGCTATTAATACACAATCACAATGATTTTAACATGGGAATTGGCTAGTGCGAATTTTCGTGCAAAATGAAGAGATTCTGGCGTAACCCAGGAAGAGTGGGGAGTTGAGATTTTGGTGCCAATTAGAGCATCACGCGACCCTTCTCAGGGGCAAACCTCCAATGTTATTTCAATACATGCAATCATTTAACATAGGAACAGATACTCGCCTCTATATTCTTATCCATCAGTATATTACCAATCTGCAAAAATCTCAGGATTGTAAATTAACCCAGGAAGGGTGGTCGCGCGGACGTAGGCGTAAACATTTTGGTACTTTCCACGCAATCATTTAACATGGAAATTGGCCAGTGTGAGAATGTACCAAAATCAAGGGATTCTGGCGTAAGTGAGACACTATATATAGATGAGTACATGATGCATGCACGCCACGCGGCCCTTCTCAGGGACAAAACCTCCAATGTTATTTCAATACATGCAATGATTTAACATACGAATTGACTAGTGCGAAATTTCGTGCAAAATGAAGAGATTGTGGCGTAACCCAGGAAGGGTGGTCGTGCGGACGTCGGCGTAAACATTTTGGTACACCCACCAATCAGCGATGCAGTGTCACTCTGATGCTATTAATACACACAATGATTTTAACATGAGAATTGACTAGTACGAATTTTCGTGCAAAATGAAGAGATTCTGGCGTAACCCAGGAAGAGTGGGGAGTTGAGATTTTGGCGCCAATTAGAGCCAATGAAATGTCTTTGAAAGAACCAATCAGCCATCATTAAAAAGAACCAATGAAATCCGTAGGCGGTAATTCAAACTACCAATGAAAAACTACTGTATTTTCGTATAAAGCCAGCGGGAGCGTGCATAGCGTCACTCCAAACACATACTTTTGAGAGAGAAGAAGATGTATCACCAAAAGAGCAAAGTGACAGCTGTAGCCAAGATGTCGACGACGCGGGGAGCAGCCCAGGCACTCAAGGCCAAGAGGGAGAAAAAGGACAGAAGAGCGAAGATGTTCTGGATGCAGGCCATGAAGTCGTGGGCCCAAGACAACATCAACATGTCTCTCGACAAATGGGTCCAGCTTCATGGCCTGATCACGGCTGCTCCCCGCAGTCTCAACGGAGACGATTTCGTCTCTTTCCTGCAAAACATTTTGCAACAACAACAACAAGAGGAGGAGAAGGAAGAGGAGATGCCGCCGCCAGCTATAATTCCTGCCGCTACTTTTGTACAAGACGTTCCAATAACACCGGGACCATCAGCGAACCGTTATTCCAGGCAGACGGCCGGGATTTTCATCCCTCTCGAAGAAGAATGAAGAGACGGTGAAAAGCAGCAGATCCAACGGCCCTTTTCAGGGCCAAAACCACCAACGGCCCTTTTCAGGGCCAACCATTCCTTCGAAAGAGGAACTTCTAAACAAGGCACATTCAATTGAAATCCTACATTCTCCTCTCCTCTATATATTCTATAGTATTATTAGCCATTTGCAACACCAAAAAACAATCCCGGCCCCTCAACGGCCCTTTTCAGGGCCATCTCCTTACTTGAAACATAGACACAGTGAACGGATTGTAAAAATTAACCCAGGAAGAGTGGTGGCGCGCGGACGTCGGCGTAAACATTTTAGGTACTCTCCACATCGACTATCGACTCTATTAATAGACGCAATCATTTAACATGGGGATTTGCTAGTGTGAATTTTCGTGTCAAATCAATGGGATTCTGGCATACATGTGCATTAAATACAGTGCACGCGGCCCTTTTCAGGGACAAACCTCCAATGTTATTTCAATACATGCAATGATTTAACATAGGAACGGGTACTCGCCTCTATATTCTATATATAGTATTATTACCAATCTGCAAAATCTCAGGATTGTAAATTAACCCAGGAAGGGTGGTCACGCGGACGTCGGCGTAAACATTTTGGTACACCCACCAATCAGCGATGCGATGTCACTTTGATGCTATTAATAGACACAATCATTTAACATGGGAGTTGATTAGTGTGAATTTTCGTGTCAAATCAAGGGATTCTGGCCATCAAGGGGATTCTGGTCAACACTGGTTTCAGGGCCAACCTAATCTTTTGAGGGCCAACCTCAATGTTATTTCAATACGTGCAATGATTTAACATAGGAACAGATACTCGCCTCTATATTCTGATATAGTATTATTACCAATCTGCAAAATCTCAGGATTGTAAATTAACCCAGGAAGGGTGGTCGCGCGGACGTTGGTGTAAACATTTTGGTACACCCACCAATCAGCGATGCGATGTCACTTTGATGCTATTAATAGACACAATCATTTAACATGGGAGTTGGTTAGTGTGAATTTTCGTGTCAAATCAAGGGATTCTGGCATACATGGGCATTAAATACAGTGCACGCCACTCTTTTTAGGGACAATTCTAATGGTATAAACATAGGAATGGGTTTTTTAACATGGAAAAAAAATTCATGTGTTATTTTTTTTTACCTATTGTTACCTTTAGGTGTGTGCATGTGCAGGAGTTGAGTGTTTTTTTATTTTTTGTGCTGAGTTAGAAGTCCTCTTTCGGAGGAATGGTTGGCCCTGAAAAGGGCCTTTGGAGATGTAAGGGTTTACATCATTGGGGAGAAATTTATCCGCCGCCGGGTACACACGGGACAATCCATGGTGACAAAAATACACTCTAGGGGTGTATCATTGAACATAGGGTCGTCTTTTGGGTAGGTCTGTGTGGCATCCATACAGCGTAGACACAGGGCTTGGTGGCCACAGGGAAATATTGCATATTTTGCAAAACGTGTAGCGCATTGTACACAGCGTAAAAACCGGGCTGGTGTCCATTTTACGGGTGGTGCCAGTCTTCTTTTTATGGTAGTAGCGTAGTCATGCAGGTGTTCAATTTCTTGTTTTTGTTGTTGACTCCTTTTTCTTTTTCTTCCTACGCTTTTCTCCTTCCCCTCTTCACCCTCCTTCTCTTCTGGCTGTATTCTCGTTCCCTGGCCTCCCACACCTTCTTCTTTTTCTTCTTGTCCTGCTTTTTTTTCTTCCGGATGTACCAACTGATCGGGGACGGGTAGCAGTTGAACTTGGCTATCTTCTTCTTGATCATAGTGTTGGAACACATGTTGGAGCATTTGTTGAAACGGTGGACTTTCCAGGGAGGTGACATCATCATCATCATCATGCTGTAGTACCGGTTCTTCTTGTTGATCTGTAAATAGGCTGGGCTGTAATATATCATCTAGCCATTGGTCCTCTATCGGTGGGTGTTGTGTACTTTCCAGCGCAGTGACATCATGCTGTGGTACGGGAGAGTGTTGTTCATCTGGGGGCTGTAATATATCATCCAGCCATTTTGTGTTGTGCATCGGTGAGAGTGATAGGTCACTATCACTCAGCAACTCTTTTATCACTGCATCAATATCCATTATTTCAGACATCATGTAATTGTGAATGAACAAGATAAAAAACACTGCTATTTATACCGTACAGCACGCGGACGTCAGCGAAATGGAGGATGCAAACGTGCACGCTGCAAGAAATTTTGTGTTTCTTTGACAATTTTAATCCCGTGTGATTTTGCAATAAATGCCAGGTCAGTATAAAAAATTATTTCAAATTGAACGGGGGCAACTCAGGGATGTAGCATTTAAAAATTAAGAAAATTAGCAGTAGACTAAGCCACTATTTTAATGATTTCATCCATTTTAGACGCGTAAGACAAAAAAAATTAACCCAGGAAGGGTGGTTGCGCGTGCAAAATCTCAGGATTGTAAATTAACCCAGGAAGGGTGGTCGCGCGGACGTTGGCGTAAACATTTTGGTACACCCACCAATCAGCGATGCCGTGTAACTGTGATGCTATTAATAGACACAATCATTTATCATAACACTGCAGTGAGAATGTACCAAAATCAAGGGATTCTGGCGTAAGTGAGACACTATATATAGATGAGAACATGATGCATGCACGCCACGCGGCCCTTCTCAGGGACAAAACCTCCAATGTTATTTCAATACATGCAATGATTTAACATACGAATTGACTAGTGCGAAATTTCGTGCAAAATGAAGAGATTGTGGCGTAACCCAGGAAGGGTGGTCGTGCGGACGTCGGCGTAAACATTTTGGTACACCCACCAATCAGCGATGCCGTGTAACTGTGATGCTATTAATAGACACAATCATTTATCATAACACTGCATTGCCCCCGAACATCTCCGAATCACAGCGCCATGTTGGTTTACAACAGGGCCGACACCCACCGTGTTGATTTACAACATGAGTGCCTACACATATATATTTAGCGCAATCAATGTTATTACCATTCATACACAATAATACATCATGACTACAAGAAGACTAGTATTCGAGGATCCTAGAGACCATAGGGAGGTGATTACACATGAAGAGGATGGCGGTGTCACGATTATTACAAGCCTACAGCGAGTGCATCAACGTCATATTGCCGATACGTTGAGACGACAAAGTGCACAACAAGACCAAGAGGTGACGGCGGCTATGGATGAAGATAATAATGATGACACGGACGAAGAAGAACTGCCCACCGTAGAGTGGTTAAACTGTAACAAACCACCAGGAAATACAGCGGCTACCCAAACGCCAATTATAACAACACCGGAAACAGAGACGCCAGCTACAACATTACCACCTGAACAACAACAACAACAACAACAACAACAACAATGCTCTTGGATGGAGGTAACCCGTCTCAACGACCAGGTGGCCCGCCTAAACGACCAGGTGACGTTGGCAAACGAACAGATTAACGAAATGAGAGAAGACATGGGTCAAATGGACAGAGTCAAGGTTCAACTACAAAGAGACCTGCATAAAGAACTAAGTAAAGCCAACTGCAGTGTGTGTACAAACGAGGAAACAGAGTACGCCCTATTTCCGTGCGGACATTTATGCGTATGCGAAGAATGCTGGGTGACACTAACGTGTACAGGGGATGAGTGCCACTGCAATGAAACCGACGAACAGCATTTTAAAATAAAGTGTCCCGTCTGCAGGAGGCAGGTGGCCGGAGTGAAGAAAATCTACCGCTGCTAAAAAAACAAGTGTAGTAACACTTTCCAACGGCCCTTTTCAGGGCCACCCCATTCCTTCGAAAGAGAAACTTCTAACTGAGCACAAAAAATATAACATCAGCTCCCCCACTAAATGAACACTAACACGCATTTTTTTAAAAATTTTTTGAATTTTTTTTTTTATTTAACACAATAGAATGAAACAAACATGTTTATGTGAATGTTTTCAACTTGAAAAGTAGTTCAATATTTATACAACAACAACACTAACACAATAGAATGAACGTATTTACAACAGTGAAACTGGAAATATTGAATTTTAATATAATTATACGCTATCAATGGCGCTTCAATGAACGTATAGGAATAGAGTAAAATGTGTGAAAATGGCTTCATGAAAATGTTCAATAATTCGTCTTCACCACAGTGAAAAAGTGTTGAATTTTATAATAATACGCTATCAATGGCACTTCAATTAACGTGTAGGAATAAGGTCAATGTGTGAAATGTTTTTTCATGAAAAGGTTCAATAGTTCCGTTTTCACCACAATGATCAGCGCGTATTAGGGAACGGTACTACTGTCCAGTTACGCAACAAGACTTGCTTGAACTCCTCATCGTTTTTCCGTCCCTGGTGTACATAGATGTAGGTAGTAATCTCTTCACGTGGAATGGTAGGAGGGCAGGCAGCTTCCAATGCCACGGCAATTTGCTCCTCGGTCACAACCTGTAATGCTTCAGTGATCAGCGCGTATGAGGGTACACTAATGTCCATACACGTATGCATTATTATGGGACTGTTGTTGAAACACCCTGCACAGGCTTCCAGACGCAGTTGTCGAACGCGAGGTCTCACCAAAGCCATAACTGTGTCAATGTACTTCAGATAAATAGTGTGAGACACCTGGTAATCCAAAGCTTGACGAATTGCAGCTGTCACACTCTGCAACTTGCGCCACACCGGTATTTTCAAAGTGACACCCTGAGGACAAGGAGCAAGCTGTTGTGTATCGGCCGTCATTTTCCATTTACGGATATGCAGCAGCAGGTCGTCGTTGAAATAACCAACACTCACATAGATGTCTTCACCTAGAGAAAATTTCACTTCGTTACCCGCCTGTTCGGCAATCACCGCGTCCACGGCATAATAAACGGTCTCCAGTCTTTGCCAGCACTCCGAAGACAAGGCAATACGCCTAGCGGGTCTGTCCATATAGGCCAGTACATTAAAATGTACTTGTGCGTCTTTCACACTGACAGTCAAATTAGCTGAAAGCTGCCATATATCCGTGTGGGCCGACTCATAGGCCTGCTGGATTATGTTATTAATGGACTGCACAGACATAGGAAGTTGCACCATGGGGTCTTCTTCTTTTTCTTGTTTCCCTCCCTCTTCTTCTTTTTCTTGTTTCCCTCCCTCTTCTTCATCTTGTTCATCCATGGACTCAGGCACTGGCTGGAGAACGGGTTCAGGTGTTTCTAAAGGGGTTTGTCGGGACCGCTTGGCACGTGCACCGCGTTTGGCTGGTACACCACACTGTGGGGGCATGTCCGTACGTTTGGTAGCTGTACGCTGTTCGGTAGTATCCATAACTAAGATACCCTCTTCTACTACAACGGGGATTTCAAGTAGATCAGCCAATTCTACATTTTTCGTCTTCTTCAGTGCATGCACGAACGCTAGAAATGCATAGGGACCACGACGCTCTAGAGCTTCGAGCAGAGCTCGGTTTTGTCGTGAAGGAGTGTTCTCCGCCATGATATCTTCCACACCCTGTTTCTGCAGTATTTTATCAACCATAAGCACATCACATATTGCCCCCGCATGCCGCATCTCATCAACCAGGCGAACACGGTTCTTCTGAAGGATGACTAGGTCGGCTGAATTCATCTTGACTATGGGCTCAGGCTGGTGAAGAACTGCTACCGTGTAAAAGTCTGGTGAATTTGCACTCGTAAAATGGAAAAAAGTACACGCAGGATCCACAACTCATACAAAGTAGGCAAGCAGAATGACTGGCTGGCTGGACAGGTAGGCAGGCAGGCAGGCAGGCAGGCAAATCAGGTCAGTGGTGAAAAAACTTCCCAAAGTAATACAATGATTATAACCCATTCACTAAAAATCACCTACTTTTATATGTTTTTCAACCCATTCCCGAACATTCACGAACCCACTCCGACATCTTGCTTTACAACAGGGCCCACAACCACCATTTTCCTTTACAACAGGGACGACAACCACCATCTTGCTTTACAACAGCACCGACAACCGACATCTTGCTTTCCACCATGCCCGAACAGGCCCGAACACACCCGAACACACACGAACAGCTCCGAACCACACCGAACACACACGAACATCACCGAACCAAGCCGCCATCTTGCTTTACAACAGGGCCGACACCCACCATCTTGCTTTACAACAGGGACCACACCTCAACCAATCAAATTCAACCTCACACTTACAATTCAACCAATCAAAAGCCTCGTTACAAAACCAACCAGTTGTGACGTCATAGTTACATCCGGGTGAAATTTACGTTTAGTTGCTCTCTACCCACTACTGTCGTGGTAATATTGATAATCCACGTGCTCAGCTGCACTCGCCCAAAGGAGGATAGACTAATCTGTATACTGCGATGCGACCATTATAGATGATGTAACGGGCCAATCAACACTAATCTATTAGAAAATCCACGGTTCACGCTTTAGTTGGAAGTCTTGGAATGTATAGGTGATTGTTAATTTGCTTTTCGTCGTTTTGAACATTCAAAGCTTGTTGACATGCACCTATAGCTGCCGTAGTATGAACTGGTCCCTTGCATGTAGATTTCGGACACGTGACTTGATTGATGGGTCAACCCATTTTTTGTCATGGCACAGGGGGCTAACTCATAATAATATGAGAATACATTCTTCTACACGAAACATCTCAACAATTTTGCCGTTTGCAGTATAGCGGAATAGAAATAAAGGCTCGTTTACAGCGGTAAAACAAGTAGGATAAATCGCGATGGAACAGAACGATCGAGTTCTCACTTTTGATCACTAAGGCCTGCGGCCTCCGTGACCGAACTAATTGGACTCGTTCTCTGTGGTGTCAATTTCGCACACGTGACTTTATTAATGGGACAATCCATTTTGTGTCATGGTGAAGGACTTGTGCGATATAACCGGTGGCAGATAAATACGCACATTTTCAATAACCATGAACCGTAATAAATGTAAAAGAAACATACATGTAGTTTTAAACAAAATCTATTTGAAGAAAAAATAAACCCATTCATCTACCATCAGACATCGAACAAGCCAGGAAAATGTAGAAAACAATAAAACTTTAAATGCGGTCCGCGATGTCAGTGTATCCGACCTAACCAATCCACTAAACGACTTGAATTGGGTGAAATAAGGCACGGATTTCTATAAAATTTCACTGATCTATCCATGAATATTTTATTGTTATGCATGCTTGGATTAAATATTTTGCACTCGGTATATCAGCGAATAGTTTTGCACAGAAAGTAAAACTCCAGCGTCTTTTACCATCAGCGCAGTTTTTCGAGGTCGCGTAACAGCAATTGCGTGGAACGCGATCTGCTATGCAAGTTGGTCAAGGTATCGCCTTTGGCTCACAAATTGGTTCACTTTGAACATGACTTTCAAACATATGTAAAAAGATCGGGAATGTTGACCAGCTTTCGAATCACAGCAATGCAGCACATTTTCAGCTAACCATGAACCTTAATAAATGTAAAAACATAGTCTTAAACAAAATCTATTTGAAGAAAAAATAAACCCATTCATACCACCCATCAAACATCCAACAAACTGACAAATGTGGGAAGCAATGAAACTTTAAAGATGGTCCGCGCTGATACTGAAACATCTTGGGAGACTGCTGTCAGAAAAGGCCCACATTTGGGGTCTCACGCACTTATAGAGGAGGCCCAACACAGAGACCTGTTCATATTTCATATATCCAAATAATTCTATATCTCAGGGATATTTTAAAGCCAAAACAATTGAGCGTTGAAAAAGAAATTTGACTGACTGGCCTGTAATCGGCAACAACAACGACGCTCACACGTGGGCTCATTTTCCACAAAATACATCAACTTCAGCTGACGGCTCATGTATCCACTACGCAAATGAGATGTTTATATTCACTACGACTCTGTCAAATAACCCCAGTAGCTTTAAAAAAAGTGGCATTTATGTGCCCATCTCCAGCTGGATTTCAATGTAACGTGTCGTCTGCAACAGTGACGAAAATGGCGCTCAAAGGATGGCCTCGATCCGAAGTGCATGGTGTCATCACCAATTCACCTCTAAATTCTATATTTTTTCTGAATTCATCCATCCTGATTTTCTATCAACCTTCAGACTGAATTCATATCAACATAATAAAAAAAAATGCCATTTTCGTTTTTAAAATCAAGTTTTGAGGGGAATTCCAGTCTGTGACCTATAAAACATTGGGAAACTCCCTCGTTTTTTCTACGAAACGGTGCGGAGCATCCCTAGCGTCTTTTACCATCAGCACAGTTTTTCGAGGTCGCGTAACTGCAATTGGTTGGAACGCGGTCTGCTATGCAAGATGGTCAAGGCATCGCCTTTGGCTCACAAATTGGTTCGCTTTGAACTTGACTTTCAAACACCATGCAAAAAAGATTGGAAATGTTGACCAGCTTTCGAATCACAGCAATGTTAAGATAGCTTAAATTCGAGTTAAAGTATTGTCAACAATTTTGCAGTCCGACTCTGCGAATATATCGGGTTGGGAGTATAAAGTTCGAGATCTGTATTAAGTGTTCGATTTCAATATTTTAATAGCATTCCAAACTCATTTGATCACCTATATTAGAAGTATGGGTTAGTGAGGTTCACAGGAAAAGATTTGACTTCTATTTTGTCATGGGGCACCTCGAAACCCGCAAGGGATCACGTTCCTCCATCTCTTTCTGGTGGTGTGTGTTCATTCTATGAATGTGATTCACCCAGGTCGGATGTACAGGACCAACCGGATGGTGACCATTTGGGAAACGCCCTAATATACCCGGCTGTCTGCCCCGTCACCACATGACTACGTGCAAAGGTTTCTACTTATGTTTGTGTCGTTTGCATTATCATATTATTTGCACACACGTTCTTGCTATATTTGCATCACAATATTTCACATTAGTACTATTCCATCTACAATATATCCGCAGTCTGGGTGAATGTTTGACTGTTTATCCCTTCACACACTCAGGGTGTCAAATGTACATATATACTATTGTTTCTCTGGCTAATTGTTCGATTTAATTTGTACTCTGCCTCTTATGGTGTTTGTGCAATAAATACTTGAACTTGAACTTAATTGCGTTCGGATGATAGACTAGGCGTCATCTTCTACCATTAGACGGCACTTTATAGGCGATTCGGTGCAGATAATTTGAGGTCGTGGTAATATTGATAATCCACGTGCTCAGCTGCACTCGCCCAAAGGAGGATAGACTAATCTGTATACTGCGATGCGACCATTATAGATGATGTAACGGGCCAATCAACACTAATCTATTAGAAAATCCACGGTTCACGCTTTGGTTGGAAGTCTTGGAATGTATAGGTGATTGTTAATTTGCTTTTCGTCGTTTTGAACATTCAAAGCTTGTTGACATGCACCTATAGCTGCCGTAGTATGAGCTGGTCCCTTGGATGTAGATTTCGGACACGTGACTTGATTGATGGGTCAACCCATTTTTTGTCATGGCACAGGGGGCTAACTCATAATAATATGAGAATACATTCTTCCACACGAAACATCTCAACAATTTTGCCGTTTGCAGTATAGCGGAATAGAAATAAAGGCTCGTTTACAGCGTAAGGACAAATCGCATTAAAAAACAGGAGCAGTCGAGTTCTCACTTTTGATCACTAAGGCCTGCGGCCTCCGTGATAATGATGGCCCGGACTCGATTATCTTGTGGTGTCGGGTACCGCACACGTGACTTTATTAATGGGATAATCCATTTTGTGTCATGGTGAAGGACTTGTGCGATATAACCGGTGGCAGATAAATACGCACATTTTCAATAACCATGAACCTTAATAAATGTAAAAGAAACATACATGTAGTTTTAAACAAAATCTATTTGAAGAAAAAATAAACCCATTCATCTACCATCAGACATCGAACAAGCCGGGAAAATGTAGAAAACAATAAAACTTTAAATGCGGTCCGCGATGTCAGTGTATCCGACCTAACCAATCCACTAAACGACTTGAATTGGGCGAAATAAGGCACGGATTTCTATAAAATTTCACTGATCTATCCATGAATATTTTATTGTTATGCATGCTTGGATTAAATATTTTGCACTCGGTATATCAGCGAATAGTTTTGCACAGAAAGTAAAGCTCCAGCGTCTTTTACCATCAGCGCAGTTTTTCGAGGTCGCGTAACAGCAATTGCGTGGAACGCGATCTGCTATGCAAGTTGGTCAAGGTATCGCCTTTGGCTCACAAATTGGTTCACTTTGAACATGACTTTCAAACATATGTAAAAAGATCGGGAATGTTGACCAGCTTTCGAATCACAACAATGCATTTTCAATAACCGCAGACCTTAATAAATGTAAAAGAAACATAGTCTTAAACAAAATCTATTTGAGAAGGAAAAATAAACCCATTCATCTACCATCAAACATCCAACAAGCCAGGCAAATGTAGGAAACAATGAAACTTTAAAGATGGTCACTGATACTGAAACATCTTGGGAGACTGGAGGCCCACATTTGGGGTCTCACTTATAGAGGCCCTAAACACAGAACCTGTTCATATTCATATATCAAAATAATTCTATATCTCAGGGATATTTTAAGGCCAAAAAACAATTGAGTGTTGAAAAAAAGAAATTTGAATGACTGACCTGTAATCGGCAACAACAACGACGCTCACACGTGGGCTCATTTTCCACAAAATACATCAACTTCAGCTGACGGCTCATGTATCCACTACGCAAATGAGATGTTTATATTCACTACGACTCTGTCAAATAACCCCAGTAGCTTTCAAAAAAGTGGCATTTATGTGCCCATCTCCAGCTGGATTTCAATGTAACGTGTCGTCTGCAACAGTGACGAAAATGGCGCTCAAAGGATAGCCTCGATCAGAAGTGCATGGTGTCATCCCCAATTCACCTCTAAATTCTATATTTTTTCTGAATTCATCCATCCTGATTTTCTATCAACCTTCAGACTGAATTCATATCAACATAATAAAAAAAAATGCATTTTCGTTTTTAAAATCAAGTTTTGAGGGGAATTCCAGTCTGTGACCTATAAAACATTGGGAAACTCCCTCGTTTTTTCTACGAAACAGTGCGGAGCATCCCTAGCGTCTTTACCATCAGCGCAGTTTTTCGAGGTCGCGTAACTGCAATTGGATGGAACGCGGTCTGCTATGCAAGATGGTCAAGGCATCGCCTTTGGCTCACAAATTGGTTCGCTTTGGACTTGACTTTCAAACATATGTAAAAAGATTGGAAATGTTGACCAGCTTTCGAATCACAGCAATGCACATTTTCAATAACCATGAACCTTAATAAATGCAAAGAAACATAGTCTTGAACAAAATCTATTTGAAGAAAAAATAAGAAGCCTATTCATCTACCATCAAACATCCAGCAAGCCAGGAAAATAAGCCCAGGACACAATGAAACTTTAAAGATAGTCCGTGCTGTCAGTGTATCCTGATGTCAGATGTCAGGCCTAACAACTTTCCACTAAAAGGACTTGAATTGGGTGAAATAAGGCACGGATTTCTATAAAATTATAATATTTCGCATTAGTACTATTCCATCTACAATATATCCACGCAGTCTGGGTGAATGTTTGACTGTTTATCACTCCACACACTCAGGGTGTCAAATGTACATACTATTGTTTCTCTGGCTAATTGTTCGATTTAATTTGTAATCTGCCTCTTATAGTGTTTGTGCAATATATACTTGAGCAAACTTGCGTTCGGATGATAGACTAGGCGTCATCTTCTACCATTAGACGGCACTTTATAGGCGATTCGGTGCAGATAATTTGAGGTCGTGGTAATATTGATAATCCACGTGCTCAGCTGCACTCGCCCCAAGGAGGATAGACTAATCTGTATACTGCGATGCGACCATTATAGATGATGTAACGGGCCAATCAACACTAATCTATTAGGAAATCCACGGTTTACGCTTTAGTTGGAAGTCTTGGAATGTATAGGTGATTGTTAATTTGCTTTTCGTCGTTTTGAACATTCAAAGCTTGTTGACATGCACCTATAGCTGCCGTAGTATGAACTGGTCCCTTGGATGTAGATTTCGGACACGTGACTTGATTGTTGGGTCAACCCATTTTTTGTACTGGCATAGGGGGGCTAACTCATAATAATATGAGAAGACATTCTTCTACACGAAACATCTCAACAATTTTGCCGTTTGCATTATAGCAGAATAGGAATAAAGGCTCGTTTACAGCGGTAAAGCAAGTAGGCTAAGTCGCGATGGAACAGAACGAGTTCTCACTTTTGATCACTGAGGCCTGCGGCCTCCGTGACCGAACTAATTGGACTCGTTCTCTGTGGTGTCAATTTCGCACACGTGACTTTATTAATGGGACAATCCATTTTGTCATGTTGAGACTTGTGCGATATAACCGGTGGCAGATAAATACGCACATTTTCAATAACCATGAACCTTAATAAATGTAAAAGAAACATAGTTTTAAACAAAATCTATTTGAAGAAAAAAATAAACCCATTCATCTACCATCAGACATCGAACAAGCCAGGAAAATGTAGAAAACAATAAAACTTTAAATGCGGTCCGCGATGTCAGTGTATCCGAGCTTACCAATCCACTAAACGACTTGAATTGGGTGAAATAAGGCATGGATTTCTATAAAATTTCACTGATCTATCCATGAATATTTTATTGTTATGCATGCTTGGATGAAATATTTTGCACTCGGTATATCAGCGAATAGTTTTGCACAGAAAATAAAACTCCAGCGTCTTTTACTATCAGCGCAGTTTTTCGAGGTCGCGTAACAGCAATTGCGTGGAACGCGATCTGCTATGCAAGTTGGTCAAGGTATCGCCTTTGGTTCACAAATTGGTTCACTTTGAACATGACTTTCAAACATATGTAAAAAGATCGGGAATGTTGACCAGCTTTCGAATCACAACAATGCACATTTTCAATAACCATGAACCTTAATAAATGTAAAAGAAACATAGTCTTAAACAAAATCTATTTGAAGAAAAAATAAACCCATTCATCTACCATCAAACATCCAACAAGCCAGGCAAATGTAGGAAACAATGAAACTTTAAAGATGGTCCGCGCTGTCAGTGTATCCTGATGTCAGATATCAGACGTAACCTTTCCACTAAAGGACTTGAATTGGGTGAAATAAGGCACGGATTTCTATAAAATTTCACTGATCTATCCATGAATATTTTATTGTCATGCTTGGATTAAATATTTTACATTCGCTATCAGCAGAATAGTTTTGCACAGAAAGTAAAACTCTAGGCAGCATGATACTGAAACATCTTGGGAGACTGCTGTGAAAAGGCCCACATTTGGGGTCTCACTTATAGAGGAGGCCCTAAACACAGAACCTGTTCATATTTCATATATCAAAATAATTCTATATATCTCAGGGATATTTTAAGGCCAAAACAATTGAGTGTTGAAAAAGAAATTTGAATGACTGACCTGTAATCGGCAACAACAACGACGCTCACACGTGGGCTCATTTTCCACAAAATACATCAACTTCAGCTGACGGCTCATGTATCCACTACGCAAATGAGATGTTTATATTCACTACGACTCTGTCAAATAACCCCAGTAGCTTTCAAAAAAGTGGCATTTATGTGCCCATCTCCAGCTGGATTTCAATGTAACGTGTCGTCTGCAACAGTGACGAAAATGGCGCTCAAAGGATAGCCTCGATCCGAAGTGCATGGTGTCATCCCCAATTCCCTTCTAAATTCTATATTTTTTCTTAATTCATCCATCCTGATTTTCTATCAACCTTCAGACTGAATTCATATCAACATAATCAAAACAAATGCCATTTTCGTTTTTAAAATCAAGTTTTGAGGGGAATTCCAGTCTGTGACCTATAAAACATTGGGAAACTCCCTCGTTTTTTCTACGAAACAGTGCGGAGCATCCCTAGCGTCTTTTACCATCAGCGCAGTTTTTCGAGGTCGCGTAACTGCAATTGGATGGAACGCGGTCTGCTATGCAAGATGGTCAAGGCATCGCCTTTGGCTCACAAATTGGTTCGCTTTGAACTTGACTTTCAAACATATGTAAAAAGATTGGAAATGTTGACCAGCTTTCGAATCACAGCAATGCACATTTTCAATAACCATGAACCTTAATAAATGTAAAAGAAACATAGTCTTAAACAAAATCTATTTGAAGAAAAAATAAACCCATTCATCTACCATCAAACATCCAACAAGCCAGGCAAATGTAGGAAACAATGAAACTTTAAAGAATAAAGTCCGTGCTGTGTCAGTGTAATACGATGTCAGATGTCAGGCCCACAACCTTTCCACTAAGGACTTGAATTAAGGATGAGGAAATAAGCTGAGGTTTTCTACCAAAAAATTATAATATTTCACGGTGTGCTGTTCATCACCACAATATATCCACGCAGTCTGGGTAGTGTTTGACTGTTTATCCTCCACACACTCCGGGATTGTCAAATGTTTTTGCCACTATTGTTTCTCTGGCTGAATTGTTCATTTGTTGTAATCTGCCTCCTTATAGTGTTTTTGTGCAATATACTTGAACTTGAACTTAATTGCGTTCGGATGATAGACTAGGCGTCATCTTCTACCAATAGACGGCACTTTATAGGCGATTCAGTGCAGATAATTTGAGGTCGTGGTAATATTGATAATCCACGTGCTCAGCTGCACTCGCCCAAAGGAGGATAGACTAATCTGTATACTGCAATGCGACCATTATAGATGATGTAACGGGCCAATCAACACTAATCTATTAGGAAATCCACGGTTCACGCTTTAGTTGGAAGTCTTGGAATGTATAGGTGATTGTTAATTTGCTTTTCGTCGTTTTGAACATTCAAAGCTTATTGACATGCACCTATAGCTGCCGAAGTATGAACTGGTCCCTTGGATGTAGATTTCGGACACGTGACTTGATTGATGGGTCAACCCATTTTTGTCATGGCACAGGGGCTAACTCACTTTCCTTCATAATGAGAATACATTCTTCTACACGAAACATCTCAACAATTTGCCGTTGCAGTATGGCCCCGGAATAGAAATAAGAAACTCGTTACGGCGATGAGCTCGTGGGATAAATCGCGATGGGAACAAGAGCAAGGTTCTCCGCGATCACTAAGGCCTGCGGCCTC
>JAVTVY010037065.1:0-16052 GCA_036873755.1 Hanleya hanleyi
AGTGAAATTCATTATTTCTTATTCAGACCTCAGGATATGTTGTGTTCAGACACCTAGATGGAGAAGTAAGTACGATAGATTATCTAAAGTATGACACCCTGAACCAGAATGGTATTTCTGTATGATGTCACGGCAGATGTGTTGAAATTGATAAACATATAGATTTTTGGTTGAATGTCATGTTTTAGACATATTTAATCCATGCTAAAATGTATATGAATGAAGGAAAAACAGATGAAAGCCAAATTTCAACGATGCTGTTTACGTGACTTTTACCTACAGTATTTTTTCATGTGGAGAACTGAATAACTTAATTTTTGGTTTCACAAGCCAATGGGGGTTTTCCAATGTAAACGTCACATATCATTTTTATGCATTCGAATTAAAATTAGTTCATACCTGCTGCAGCGAAAACTCTTTGAATTTGTACACATATCAGACTATATAGGCCTATTTAATTTACCAAGGGAATACATATTCATGGGGAACAAAGGAGAGTTCGGCAAATAGATTTTCCGCGGTACAGGCCTACCTTAAAATTTCAAAAAGCGCTAAGAACCGCTGCTCGTGGTTGGTTTAATCATGGAGCTAAAATAGATTTAGCTCCATGGTTTAATACTTCTCTTAAGCTTAATAAAATATTAATGTTGTGTTTTACTGTTTGAATGCCTCCTGCAGATAAGATGATATCCACAGTGCTGATTATTTATTAAATTTTCTCCGTGGAATGCGTGGTTAATTTTGGCATATTTATAAACAAGCATATTTATCATGAAAATATTATTTGTTTAATTACAGCTGTCACAAAAAATGTTCAGATCTAATGAAAAGTATGACGCGTATTCTCAGAATATAAGTGATTAATGATACAGGATTTGCACATTTATAAAAAATATATATATTCATTTAATTCTTCCATAGTAAACGGCTATACGTATAGAATGGGCGTTGGATTGGAATTCTTGAGCTTTATGGTTTTATGTACGCGAAGTCCTTATAATATCGAAGTTCGGCGAAAGCAGTAGTTCCTTTAGCTCTTTTGATAAGATAACAATAAAGGCCCTATAAGTACACCTGTCAGGCAAACCGTGTGGGGCGTTCAGGAACACAAGTTTGTGCCCCGTGATATATTGTTTGGTTTATTCTAAAAATGTGTAGTATTTGTTCAGGCATGCTAAAATGTTTATATCACAGTGTCCAGAAATTTTTATAAGCTTTGGGGTATATATGAACAAGTTCACAGAATGTACCCTTAAGTTTGTAAACACAAAAGTTATTGATGACAGAGCAATATTCGATCGTTTGTGAAAAATGAGCACTGAATTATAAGGAAATTCATCTCCAAAAGATCTACTGGTACATAGTGTACAGATTCTGTCATTTCTGCCTATATTTTCCCATCTTCTGGTCTCAATAAGGGAGTCTATGATTCGTAGTACGGAATTAATGAATAGGATTCTGAATTTGGGGGGTACTGCTGTTTTTTTAAATGTATAGTTTCTTTCAATCTTAATAAATTAATATCCTATCAATGCTCCCAATCGTACATGTCGCCTTCAACTGACATATCCAAATGGGGGAGCAGATAGGATTTAATTTTAATTAGATTGAGTTTCTTTAAACACTTTATCAAATGCAGCTTTGAAGGAAAGCGGATATTTTCGTGCCAGGTCGGAGGTATCGCTATGATATGTATACACTTGGAAAGAGTGGGACAACCAATTGTTTTGCTTCCCAGGGTGTTGAAATATTAATTTAACATTTTCTATCCAATTATGTTGATAAACATCTTGGTCTGTGTCACGGAGAAACAAATATATGTGCGTAAAACGAAATAACTATTTTCTTGACCATTAACTCAATTATCCATGTAAATCGGAGTTACTTTATGTACTGGGAGAATGTATCTTTCCTTATGCAGATTTTCAATAACTTTAAGATTCTCACATTCCCACACTTCACAACCAGATAAATAGTATAGGCGAGATGACTTTGTCAAATGAGGATATTTGCAGGTCAATAGGAATTACAAAGTTTCTTATTTTCCGTTTCAACATAAATGGTTCGCTTAGCACTATAAACTAAATATTTCTTTGCAGGGAGAAAGAATAGCGTTGGTATTCCATGCTCCGAATATTGAAACTCTATATATAGTTTTGTTTACAATTACGCTCGATTTTAATGTTTCACAACACATGGCAAATACATCATCATTGCTTTGCAGTTCTCTTTCGTTGATTGCCAATACAACTGTGACCTCTGTACCAGTAACTGTAAATAATGTACTAAATTATCATCAATATAGTGGTAAGATCAATACCAGAGCAGTTGTGAGCAAGTTAACATGATTCAAGTTCGTCTAAAATACAATGCGAAGAGCAGAGGAGATCACCCGGTCTGACACCAATATTGCAAGTAAAGAATTCAGTTTTTTTACACCATTATGTAATACACAAAATTTTATAATCTGATACATATTGGTTACTACTGTGAATATCTTCCCGTTGATATTGTAAGATAATAGTTTTACTTAGAGGCTTCAGAGACGTCAGAGACAACCGTTTTACCCAGAGGCTCAAGCAGGAACTCTGAAAAATGAAAAATACGGGGAGCTGATGTTCATGGTGTATTTTCACATACATGTACATCACTAATCACCAAGAGAACGGCAAAATCTACAACATGTATAATGCATCAGGCTCGACGTCCTCTTAAGAATTAAATTTAAAAGTCTAAAAATCTAAACTTAACTCCCACTCGTTTTTGGGGAGAGCAATTTGATCATCTCGCCAATACCACACGATTACATCGGTAATTAACGTGACGTTGTGGCATGCGCATATATGCATACATCCTTCCGTGACGTCTACTTCCGCTCCAACCTCCGAACAAGGTTGTCTCCCACTATTCAAGAATGGACACCCTTACCAGAATTCAATTATTCTTGTAGCCCAGAATCAAAACAACATCTCACAAACGTACATTTATCAGGTCAATCTTCTTTATCCAACATACTAGATATAATGGTATTTGATTTCTCCCTGTCATAGATGTGTGTGACGTTTTGAGTTCGAAATTAAAACGATGTTCAATTACAATGTTACGTTTAAGTGAAAGTGAACTAATTTCGATAACTCATTATGGGCTCGTTTAGGCCTAGTGTCCTTTGCAAAGCATGCTTAGCTATGCTGCGGTGTGTTAGGCCAGGAATAATCAAAACACTTCAGGAAATCTCGTCAGGTTTAGGCCGCTCCCCGCCCAGCTAATGTCAGATCAGCAATGCGCGGAGAGTGCCAAAAGATGTTTTCGCGTCCAAGTCAAACGAGGATGTCCAGGCAGAAAATTGTAGAGGAGAAACACTTTCGATTGAAGCGACGAGTGACCGTTTGGCTAATTTGAGTATCAAATCCTGGGACAAAATATGTGGAAGATACCGTCTTCAGCCTTTGACACTTCCGGCTAAATCAATCAGTGAGCGCGTTGAAGCAGCTCATCAAGCCAGTCCGCAGCAAGGTTTGAGTTTTGACTGGTTCGAAATTCATTGCCGGCTAGACTACCTTTGAAATCGACACCGGGCGTCAGAGCGAAAACCGCAGGCTTCAGATACGAACGCGCTTATTCAAAACAACCACAATGTACGAGATTATGTAAAGTAATAGAGGCAACGACTCAAGAACTCATCCGAATCACCACGAAGGTCCAGGTAACCCTCTGCGAAGATTTAGGGATTACCTGGACTTGTACAGATGGCTAAAGCGAACTGAAATCGACATCGGATTGGCGTCCGCGGTAAAGTGGTGGGCGTGTGCTTTTTACCAACGCAGTGCAGTCAATTTGAAATGAACAAGCCCGTCAATCGACTTGCACATCGCCCAATGAAAATGATATAAGTTTGAATTGTTTATATTTGATCAGATTTGTTATGAGCGGAGGCATGCATGAAAGTCTGGACTAAAACAAGACCAAATGGCGCACAGTGTCAGAGCCTGGAGAACATGTCTTCCAGATATTCTTCAAGATTTAATCTCCAGAGTACCGTTTGAGACGATTAGTTTGGATCGAAAGCTGACGTGTCACTTGCATTTCCGTTCAGTAATGAAGTGGAGTGCATGTGTTAGAAATTATGATACCAGTTTATAATTAATACCTGATTAGCTCCAGATCACCGAGAGGGGATGGTGTCTTTGGCAATATTCTCCAATCATTTCTCTGCAAAGTTATGCTTATGGCAAGAGACAGTGTATGCAAAATATTGTCAAGAGAGTGCAATATCGCTACAATATTCTGTATACATTTAGTGTATCATGCAACTTTTTTTATCCAATGATCAGCCCAGATTGAGTGCGAATCTGCCCCCATCATATCCGCATTCCTTTTGGCCTGTCCACAGAAAGGAGGTCGTTGTGCATATGAGATACACCATATGCGGTACACGAAGGGACAAATCAGAGGAAAATAGAACAGATCTTGGGATGAGGGGGGAAGGGGTCTTTCTATGCATTCTGTCAGATTTCAGCTTGCATAACCAGTGTAGAATGGTGAGATTGTAGCAGTATACAATGCTGATATTTCCTGTATACTAAATTCTCAGGTTCGAGTTGTGGATCGGCCTGCCCCATCAGTTTTACGCACCTGACGACGGGATGTTCCTGTTACTATTTCTCTCCCTCTGACGAGATGGTTTCAAGCCAGGAGGCCGCTCGCCAGGCCTGTGGGACCAAGGGGGCTACTTTGCTATCCATCGAGACAAGAGAAGAGTTCAATGCTCTCAGACTTCACGTCATCACAGATAATCATGGTAACTAATACTTCTCGTTCTCATTCCACTTCAATTCTGATAACAGCCGACCAGTCCTGAGAATTCTTTGCTCACAATGGTGAAAGATGGTCACTGCTTACATGTATGTTCTGTAAGCGGGTCTGTGGCTTGACGATAGGAACATAATGTCTTGCCGGCATTTTGACCGCTTCTCCATTGTAAGTAACTAGCCTATGTTGATATGAATATTTTAATTTCATGCCTGTTGCATTTTAATGTTTATATTGTCGTATGAGAAAGGCAGTTTGATTATGGACACGGAAATTCTGTTTATTGTAGAACACCAGTGATTCGTCCCCATTATTATACCAAACCTGTCCATGCCAGGGTTCCTCATATCCGACGATCAATAGTAGACACCATGACTGATAACAAAATACTACCTTAACTTGTATGATTGATTAACGAAAACCTTTCACAGCTTGTGTCTGACTCGGCTAAGCTCGAAGCTATCTAGGTGACCGTGTGAACATCATGTACCGTATTCAATTTGAACAGTACAATCAAAGCGTCAACGACGTGGACATTCATTTACATTAAGGGAATGTAAAGGATTACCATGAATTCTTGCCGGCACCATAACATTTTTCACCGCTATCTCTGACCAGAAATGGCTTATGCTTATTTTTTCATATACGTTCTTGGCTTTTCCGAAACAACAATATCGTGCAAATGTCTTATAGCACAGAAAATGGTTGTGGGCACTGGTCACCTAATGGATGATGGACTTCACGCTTCTTTGTGTGGCAGAAACCACATGTGAATCCGTATACTACGGTGTGTAATACGGGACAGTGGGGATTGTTTTAGTTTTCTTGATTTTCTTTGTCTTTTCCATGAAATCAACTGAATTTCGGTTAATTTCCCTATGTTTTTGCGATTTTATGAGATTTTCTTGCGATTTCGTTTTACAAGATTTCTTCCCCCAGTTTTATCCCGGTGAGAATGTTTCCACCTGGGTGAATATATTTACAAACGCTGTGGAATTGTTTACACGAGGAGAAAATATTTTCACTGCGGTGGAAAGAGTTTACCCCGCAGTGAGAATGGTTACCCTGTAGTGATAATACTTACACCGCGATAAGAATAGTTTGCAACGCCATTAGAATGTTCGCATCACGAAAGAAATATTTACACCGTGATGGAAATAGTTTAAATCATGGTGGAAATAGTTTACACTGTGGTGGGAATGTTTTCACCCCGGAGAACATATCAACGTCATCTCGGTGGAAATAGTTCACACCGCAGTGGGAATGTTTACGCCGCACTGGGAGTGTTTACACCACATATACACACAGCAGGTGGAAATAGCTTACACCGTGGCGAAGCCATTTGCACCGCGGTGATAACGTTTACACCGCGGTGATAGTATTTGCACCGCGGTGGAAATAGCTTACACCGTGATGGGACATTTTGCACCGCGGTGATAATATTTTTACCACGGTGGAAATAGCTCACACCCCACAGAGAATGTTTTCGCTGCGGAGTAACTGTTTACGCCGTGGTCGAAATAGTTAAGACGCTGTGGGATTGTTTACAGGCGAAGAAATATTTACACCTCGGTGGAAAGAGTTTCCCCCGCAGTGAGAATGATTACTCTGTGGTAATAATATTTACACCGCGGTGGAAATAGTTGCAACGCCATTAGAATGTTCCCACCCCGGAAAAAATATTTACACTGTGACGGAAATAGTTTGCACCATAGTAGGAATGTTAACACCATAGTGATAATATTAATACCGCGGTGTTTCGTCACTTTCCTCGAACCAGTTTATAGTTTTCGACATTTTCTGGTGTCTTTGTTGAATTCAAAACGATTTATTGTAAAATTCGAAATTCCAAAAATGCATGGAAATTGAAAAAGTTTCAAAAGAAACTTGGCGGAAATAGGGTAGAATGTTTACACTGCATAGTAAATATCTACACCGCGGTGGGAGTTTTAACGCATGGAGATAATATTCCATTTACACCATGAGGGAAATAATGTACACAATAATTTATATCGCGGTAATAATGTGTCCACTGCGGAGATGATATTTACACAACCGTGAAAATAGTTTAAAATGCAGTGGAAATCTTTCCACCGCGGAGAAAATATTTACGCCGTGGAAATAGTAGACAGACCTACACTGTGGAAATAGCTTACACCGCGAAGAGAATGTTTAAACAGCGAAGTAAATGATTTCACTGCATTTAGAGATAATATTTTACACCGTGGTATGAATGTTTTCACTGCGTTGATATCAACATCTTGCACCATGTTGGGAAACTTTGCACCGCAGTGAGAATATTTACAACGCGATGGGAATAGTTTTACTGTGATGGGATCTTTTTCAGCACCGCAGAGATTATATTTACACGGCTGTAATAATATTTATGCTGCGGTGATAATATTTGCACCTCGGCGGAATAATGTTTCCACCGCGAAGTAAATGCTTACGCCGTCGCCGAAATAGTTAACACTGCAGTGAGAATGTTTCCACCGCGGAGATATTTACATTGTGGTGGAATAGTGTACCCCCCCCCCCAAGAAAATACATACACCACAGAGGGAAGTAGTTCACACCGTGGTCGAAATGTTTACATCGCGAAGAAAATTTATGCAACGCCGCGGAAATAGTTTATACCGTGATGAGAATGTTTAATGTTTTAATGGTGATAAAATTAACACAGTGGTATTTCTTCAGTTTCAAAATTATTTATTGCAAACGCGAAAATCTGAAAACGCAAGAATAAACTACATTGCGGTGATAATATTTACACCGTGGTTGAAATAGTTTACACCGCATTGAGAATGAAACATTTACACTGCAGTGGAAACAGTTTACATCGTGGTGAGAATGATTCCACTTGCTGTGGGATTGTTCACACCGAAGAACTTATCTACACCGCGGTGAAAATAGTTTACCCCATGATGAGACTGTTTGCACCATGGTGATAATATATCTACCGCTGTGAAAATATTGCATAGTCCAAATATTGCAATTTCCACCGTGATGTAGATATTATCACCGCGGTGCGGTGTAAACTATTTCCACCACGGTGTAATTATTCCCACCGTGGTGGAAATAGCTTACACCGCACCGCGGTGATAATATCTACATCACGGTGGAAATTGCCTACACCGCGTTGAGAATGTTTCAGCTGAGAAGAAAATGTTTACACCACGTTGGAAATAGTTTACACAGCGGGGAAAATGTTTCCACCGCGGAGATCAGAGACCATGTCTGAGGCAAGCTATGTGGATATCAAGTGGGGAATGCATAGGACAGAGTATGCGGGATCATTGTGTCGGGCTTTGGTGATTTTTCACATTGGACTGAGTCGTTACAAGAGCAGTTATCCACTCTCCCCATACAGGTTCATACCCCATCGAAATCCCATGTCTGCCTCACAAATTCCCCACATGTTGGCATAGTGTAGGACACCCTTTCCCACTCAGAAATGCATTGCCCCATAACCACCCCACACGAGGGATTGTAAGGTATTTCCCCTCTCATCTGCCTTATTACTGCCTCACATATTCCCTGTCATGCAGGGACATGAAGATACTCATCCCAGATTTTGGAGGTCAGAATGACTGCCCGACTAGTTCTTCATATGTTTAAATGTTTCGGACATCTTGCCCATTTTAAACTATTTCCCCAGTGGGACAGTCCTAAGATTTTAGTTGGGCATGATCCTGATGTGAGGATAGGGGATAATTGTTCTTGCAACGACTAAGTTAAATGTGGAGAATTTACCAAATACCTACTCAATCCCCACATAATATGGTTGGCCATCCCTGCCAGAATTCGTCATTTAGAGGCTGCCTCTAAATAATATATACCATGGTATAAAATGCCAAGCCTGCCATAATTCGTATTTAGAGGCTGCCTCTAATTATTTTGTACCATGGTATAAAATGCCGAGCCTGCCATAATTCCTATTTAGAGGATGCCTCTAAATCATTCCTATTTAGAGGATGCCTCTAAATCGCCAAGCCTGCCACAATTCGTATTTAGAGGCTGCCTGTAAATAATATATACCATGGTATAAAATGCCGAGCCTGCCATAATTCGTATTTAGAGGCTGCCTCTAATTATTTTGTACCATGGTATAAAATCGCCAAGCCTGCCATAATTCCTATTTAGAGGATGCCTCTAATTCATTTTAGCCGTAAGTCATAAACAACTCGATGTCATATCAAGAATATTAAATTTGACCAATGAGTAAACTTGTAACAAGCGTAGAGATATGGCACCAAATTTGTGAAAGCGCATATCATTGGTGGAAGTAATAAGAAGGCGAAAATTTACGACTTACGGCTAAAATGAATTAGAGGCATCCTCTAAATAGGAATTATGGCAGGCTTGGCGATTTTATACCATGGTACAAAATAATTAGAGGCAGCCTCTAAATACGAATTGTGGCAGGCTTGGCGATTTACAGGCATCCTCTAAATAGGGATTATGGCAGGCTTGGTACATTTTCTAAATACGAATTATGGCAGGCTTGGCATTTTATACCATGGTATATATTATTTAGAGGCAGCCTCTAAATGACGAATTCTGGCAGGGATGGCCAACCATACACATACTCTTCACACATAGCCTGTCCACCCAATCCCCACATGTTTCCTGGTGTATCTTTGTAAGGCTATTATCTCCGCCGTGGAAACATTCCCACTAAATTACAAAAAGAAAAGAGAGAAAAAGATTATTAATGTAGGTTGTGAGCCACCGTATATTACAGCAAAAATGACACATTATTATCGCCGTTATAGAAAAGTATAGGACATTGGTGTTCCCTGATTGAGTAGGTTCATGTTCGGGGAGTTACAATCAGTCGGTTTCATTTGTGTTGCAGGGAGACGCCCGTCCAAGCAGGAATTCTGGACCAGTGGTAAACAAACAGATGGGACGTGGAGATGGACAGATAAGAACGAAATCATCGATCGGTCAGCGATGGTATGGTCAGCTTCAACCTCAGTTCGGGGCTGTATCATCGTCCGCTATTGGTTTGGCATGTTTTCAGCTCTGGAAACCAGCTGTGAAAATACTAAAGCCATGTTCATTTGCGAAGTGAATTAAAATGACCTATATCTATGGATCAACGAAAGTCGGGTTAGAAACATAATTGCGAATTCAACGACTCCCAAGCAACCATTAAATTAATCTATACTATTAAATACACGATGTCTGTCTGTACGTTTATAACTCTATAACCATGTGATATAAAGATACAATATATCTATGTCATTGCAAAGATCTTGTTCCGGGGAGAAAAGGGCGAAAATGAAAAGGGCAGAAATATATTTGCATGTGATACCCCCTTTCTGCATGCGAAACTGGCTAGTGACGTCATGCTAACTCTATGCAAGATGAACATATATAATATATAATCGAGCAAAACATCAGCAAATATGGTGAGTATTCCTACGAAGTAGGCTACAGATCGCAAATTGTCCGGTAATGAGTCAGTCAGTCAGTCAGTCAGTCCATCCAAATCCTTTCGTCGGCAAAATAAGGAGAACCGTTGACATTAGAACCTTGATTTTTGGCATGAACGTGCATTAGGACATTGTTACCAGCAAGTTCTGATCTGAAATAATTCTGATTAAAATTAGATTGATAATTAACACTTCAGTATATTGTTATAGATATATGTGAACTGTAGCCTTTAATGTGTATCCTATTTCACATTGGCCACATCAGGCTTGAGCCTTCAAATTCAGGTCAAATTACCCACAGCTAAAAATACCCTGTCCCACTGTATGCCACATGGCCCTATTACTGAGGTTAATCTTAACTACTGCATATACCCTCAAACAATCAGCGCTGTTTCCATAACTTAAATTGAACCATAACCATATCATTGAAATAATATAGCAGAAAACATTGATGTGAGTTATGATATGTACACTATGACCAAAGACATGTTCATAATGTGCTAATCGGATAGTTAGGACAATCATTACTTTGCATCAGAGAGTGTGTGACTTGGATTCAAGGGTTAAGACTTTGGAGGGAAATACAATTTTGACAGCAGAAATATGACCCGCCATTTGCTGATTAGAGCGATAAAACAGGGTAGGCTAAATGGACCCTTTTCAATGCAGTATTTCTTGGCATGGATGTGAAAATATGAGGACATACTTTGGTTTTTTTTGTACCTCTTGAATATTGACTATATATCACACTTGGATATAATTTGAACAAAAAATTACATGTGTAAACAAAATATGTCTAAATTTCTCTTGTCATTTCAAATCTTGATCCATTTTGATTCCTTGATTAGGGGATACAGAATCACTGCCACGGAGTGTGCTGGTGTGTCACAGCAATGCAATTCCGATTCACACAACGAAGCTGAGGTGGTTTAAGGTTTATCAATGAAGAAAATCACCGATCAACCGCAATAGAATATAATGTGAAACAAGAAAACCGGAATAGTACATTCATCAGATTGCCGATGCCCAAAATGTGTTGTCTCATATATCTATATAACAATGTGATGTAGAGCCGCTATTTATTCGTCTTTGAACCGGTTATGCTCAGGAGAATGACATAGAATCATTATTATCTTGTGCATAGAAGGTGTTGGTCTTGAGTTGAATTACCGTAAACTACATAAATGCTACCTTTCTACTATAGTACTATATATAAAAATTTGTTGTATTGTTGGGAAAATAATGTGATTCAAAAAGTTGTTTTGATCCTGGACAAGGGCACTGAAAACCATTAAAGAGATGTAAATGTATTTTCACACGTAAAGCTTGAAATCTACTGAACCTATATTATTCAATCTGTTTCCTTTAATTAAAAAATTGTAAAATTAAATCGGCGATCGTTATTTATTTTGGAATGAAGTCGCATTAGGAGACTGTTACCAACAAGTTCTGAGCTGACCTACTTTTGATGAAAATTTCTGGTGATTCTGACTTGGGCGGTGCCCATCTTAATATAGGCAGGATTTCAACTGGGGGTGGGGATTACCAAGAGTTCAGTTCGCGTTCGAGTCCCAATGCCTACTGTACTTCGTAGGTCCTGTGACGTTAGTCACACTGCCATGTTCATAATATAGATCATGAATAAAATTTGAAAATGTTCTGGTAGGATTCCTAGGTAAAATTAAGTTATTTAAGAAATTTACGCAGACGAAAATTGTTGTTATATGCATCGGCTCTTTCACTCTTCGGCTTTCTAGTATATAAAATTAAATAAATCGGTAAACTGATGAGAAAAGTAGGAAAGTATACTTTTCTGTCCCATAGCATCCAGCTGTAGATAATTATTCCTACGAAGTAGGCTACAGATCGCAAATTGTCCGGTAATGAGTCAGTCAGTCCATCCGAATCCTTTCGTCGGCAAAATAAGGAGAACCGTTGACATTAGAACCTTGATTTTTGGCATGAACGTGCATAGGGCATTGTTACCAGCAAGTTCTGAGCTGATCGAATTCTGATGAAAATTTGATTTATAATTAATTTTTTATTATTTATTGATGACTCGAGTGCACTGTCATGCCCATCGGGAACCCTTGGCTGTATTCTTCACTGTGACTTTTAAGCGCCTGGGACTAACTTCGGCCGCCCAGCACTAAAGCAAAAAAAAAAAGATGCGTCCAGCTCTCCAAAATATCAGTAACTTTAATGGTACTTGCCAAAATATGTCGGCATTATACGTTTCCAGGTAGCTCCGCCATTTTTTCCCTAATAGTCCACGCCACGCTTCCCGAACATCTGCCGTAAATTGTTGGAAATATTCGGGAACCCTCGTGATCATGCTGGTCGCTGTTAGCCGGTGGTATTGCGGAAGGCTACCGAAATCCCAGAATCTCGCGTCAGGCGAGCTGTATATGCCACGATGCATGAAGGAAGCAAATCATTTGATCGGAGAATGGATGTTGTTATTTCGTCTGCTGCGAAGTTTTACCGAGCCACGAATATCACTTGACATGTATTTTATAAATCAATGTCATGAATCGCCAAGCAACTTTGAAAAACTTCTTCTCACAGAAGCGTCAGAGGTCCAATGAAGGCAAATCTTTTGTTGGCTTTCGGTGGTCGTTGTTGTTGTTCTAAAACGTCAGCTTCCAAAAAATATTTTAATTATATCTATATTAAAAGCACACATGCATGTGTGCGCTCGCTCGTACGTCGTAATCGGTCTATTAGATCTACATGTACTATGAGATATCTATAATATGGCTAGTTTAACAGTACACTTGAATCCAGTATTAAACTGGAGATTCCTGAGTAATCTATTTTTAGCCTAACTTGCATTGTAATGTTGACACACATTCCGATGGTATCCGTTTTCACTCATTTGCTGGTCTTGGAATTCCGTTGAGATTGAAGGTATATTATACTGCACGTTTTATATATCCAGCCTATACAACATTGCATCATTTCTTCAGTTCAGTCATTAGTTAAAAAATGTTCTACCTCAAAAAGAAATAAAAAATGGCTGGATGAGAGAAATTACTAAATTTAAACACAATGACCCTATTATCTGTTATTACTGAAGAAATCGATAATAAAATCATCGTTGTGTTTTAAATTCAGTAACCTATAACCAGTTGTTTATTTTGTTCGTGTGTGCTTTATTGTTCATTGATTATTATTATGTACTCTCTTCAGATGAGGTACCTTGAAGTTGAATGCCAAATAAATATATCCATGGAGAATGGCTCTCTAGTGATGCCTGATTTGATTCTTGCATTCTAACAAATCTTGACCTTTCTCACTTCAAATTTGTGTTTCTTATCCAGTTTCCTGTCTTATTTAGGACTACAAACATTTACTTCTCAACTGCTCTGACAGAGCATCATTCCCTACGCTAATTTAAAAAAAATCGCCTAATGCCGAGAGGGGGGGGGGGTTCCCCGCTCTCTCGGACTCTTCCCCCAACACTTCGTGCTGTACTGCTGGGCTGATCAGTGTCCAGGGTAATAGAAACTGAGGGCGATAATAGTTGCTACGTTAATGACTCACCAGCGGTGACATCTGGAAAAGTTAATAGTTCCCACTGTCAATTAGAGACGCTATATAAATTCTCTCATGGTAGCACACAGGGCCCCCAAGTCATCTCTCGAGTACACACTTAAATTATCTCAAACCCTATTTCGTAGGTCCAGTGACGTTAGTCACACTGCCATGTTCCTACGAAGTAGGCTACAGATCGCAAATTGTCCGGTAATGAGTGAGTCAGTCAGTCCATCCGAATCCTTTCGTCGGCAAAATAAGGAGAACCATTGACATTAGAACCATGATTTTTGGCATGAACGTGCATTAGGGCGTTGTTACCAGCAAGTTCTGAGCTGACCGAATTCTGATGAAAATTTGATTTTTAATTATTTTTTTAATTATTTATTGATAGCTCAGCGACTGCACTGTCATGTCCATTGGGAACCATTGGCTGTATGTTTCACTGTATACATTGTATATAACACAGTACAAAACGTGATGGGATAATGAAATAGGAAATGATAATTTTCCATCATTTGTTAGTGCATTTATCTTCACTGCTATTACCAACATTACCATTACATTCTTAATACACAGAAGTAAGTATATCGTTATAGATAGTAACTGTGGTCTTTAACGTGTATCCTATTTCACATCCAAACATGTCATCACCGACCAAATCAGGCTTCAAATTTAGGTCATATTGCCACTGCTGGTGAAATATCCTACATCAACCAATTAAGTCAGACTATGCAATAACCCAGCAGAACAAAGATAGATGTGGTATCCTTCAGATTAGCCTGTGAGCGACAATGATAAAAGTTTACTGAGGGTGAAACAAAGCCATCCTGCAAGCCACCCAAGGAATTTACCAGCTTGTGTTGGGAAATTTTGTTGGTATCATGTAAGTTGTTTAGTAGTTTACTCATTCAAATCTCCATACCATATTTTCTGTTATTCAACAGACAAATTTCTTTACTGGTTTTAATTGTTTAAGTTTTACTGGGTTTCAACCGCTACAGATAGTAACATAGTACTGATACTGTAGAAAAGTATCACACTGGGATATAATTTAAACAAAAACATTACATGTGTAATTATGTCTAAATTTTTCTTGTCATTTCAAATTTTGATTCCTTGATTAAGGGATACAGAATCACTGCCACGGAGTGTGTTGGTGTGTCACAGAATCACTGCCACAGAGTGTGTTGGTGTGTCACAGATTCACATCAGCACAGTAACTGGTAAACTATTCATTCAATCCCATCACTTTTAATCTTCAACAAAATATTCAATATTGTTTTAATCGAAAATTTCTGGTGATTTTTGATGAAAATCTCTGGTGATTCTGACTTGGGCTGCATGTGCCCATCTTAATATAGGCAGGATTTCAACTTGGGGCTGGGGGGGGGGGGTTGAGATTGCCAAGAGCTCAGTGCCTGTCCTAATGCCTACCTTACTTCGTAGGTCCTGTGACGCATAGTCACACTGCCATGTGTTATAGTTGTGGTCTACAATTCTGAATACAGTTCAAAACACGATAGTCTTCAACCTGTTGAACACTTGGGTCTGCATATATATATATATATACATGAATTGCAAGCACCTGACCCCTCAGTCCGATTTTTGTTCTGGTCATGTAGGATATGGTTTGCGTGATACATGTATATGTACCGTATTCCTACGAAGTAGGCTACAGATCGGAAATTGTCCGGTAATGTGGGAGTCCGTCAGTCAGTCCATCCGAATCCTTTCGTCGGCAAAATAAGGAGAACCGTTGACATTAGAACCTTGATTTTTGGCATGAACGTGCATTAGGGCATTGTTACTAGCAAGTTCTGAGCTGACCGAATTCTGATGAAAATTTGATTTATAATTATTTTTTATTATTTATTGATGGCTCAGCGAGTGCACTGTCATGCCCATTGAGAACCCTTGGCTGTATGCTTCACTGTATATATAACACAGTACAAAACGTGGTGGGATATGCCATCCGTAATTGTTTTGAGAGCTAGAGGTCACAGCAGTGTAGCTGGGTCACCCCCAATAGGCCTATAAACAGATCAGAACTAACAGTCTGATAGGTTTGGGATTCAAGAATGCAGTTAATTCTGCCATGGTGTAATAATTAACTTGTTCTTAGAGGTCAGAGCAGGGGAGACAAAAATAAACAGATTTGTCTGGGAGTTAAAAAAATATCACAACAGATGGTACCGGTATTACATTAAACCATCGACAGTGCAGATTCTATGTTGACGTCTTTATTAATTTATTACCGTTCCA
>JAVTVY010037066.1:0-16874 GCA_036873755.1 Hanleya hanleyi
GCGACAAGGGGAACCTGTGTACCAAATTTGATAAAGATCTATGCAGTAGTTCCTGAGAAATCGCAATAACAAAGTTTCATGGGGAAATCCAAGATGGCTGCCTGATGGACATATTGGATTTAGGAATCGGACCAGAAAGGTATGTTGCACAACTAGATCATAAGGTGAACCTGTGTACCAAATTTGAGAAAGATCCATGCAGTACTTCCTGAGAAATCACGATAAAGTTTCATGGGGAAATCTGAGATGGCCGCCTGGTGGCCATATTGGATTTTCAATTTGAACCGAAAAAGGTATCTTGCACAACTAGATCATAAGGTGAACCTGTGTACCAAATTTGAGAAAGATCCATGCAGTACTTCCTGAGAAATGACGATAACAAAGTTTCTTAGGGAAATCCAAGATGGCTGCTTGGTGGCCAAATTGGATTTTCGAATCGGACCAGAAAAGGCATCTTGCACAACTAGACCCCAAGGCGAACCTGTGTATCAAATTTGAGAAAGATCCATGCAGTAGTTCTTGAGAAATCGCGATAACAAGGTTTCATGAGGAAATCCAAGATGGCCGCCTTCTGGCCATATTGCATTTTCGATTGGGACCGAAAAGGTATCTTGCAAAACTAGACCCTAAGGAGAATCTGTGTACCAAATTTGAGAAAGATCCATGCAGTACTGAGAAATGGCGATAACTAAGTTTCATGTGGAAATCCAAGATGGCTGCCTGGTGGCCATATTGGATTTTCGAATCGGACGAGAAAGGGTATCTTGCTCAACTAGACCCCATGTGGCACCTGTGTACCAAATTTGAGAAATATCCATGCAGTAGTTCCTGAGAAATCACGGTAATAATGTTTCATGGGGAAATCCAAGATGGCTGCCTGGTGGCCATATTGGATTTTCGAATCGGACCAGAAAAGGTTTCTTGCACAACTAGACCCCAAGGGGAACCTGTGTACCAAATTTGAAAAAGATTCATGCAGTAGTTCCTGAGAAATCGCGGTAACAAGTTTTCATGGGGAAATCCAAGATGGCTGCCTGGTGGCCATATTGGATTTTCTAATCGGACCAGAAAAGGTTTCTTGCACAACTAGACCCCGAGGGGAACCTGTGTACCAAATTTGAAAAAAGATCCATGCAGTAGTTCTGAGAAATCGCGGTAACAAGCTTTTATTGGGAAATCCAAGATGGCTGCCTGGTGGCCATATTGGATTTTCGAATCGGATCGGAAAAGGTTTCTTGCACAACTAGACCCCAAGGGGAACCTGTGTACCAAATTTGAAAAAGATCCATGCAGTAGTTCCTGAGAAATCGCGGTAACAAGGTTTCATGGGGAAATCCAAGATGGCTGCCTGGTGGCCATATTGGATTTTCGAATCGGACCAGAAAAGGTTTCTTGCACAACTGGACCTCAAGGGGAACCTGTGTACCAAATTTGGAAAAGATCCATACAGTAGTTCCGGAGAAATCGCGGTAACAAGGTTTCATTGGAAAATCCAAGATGGCTGCCTGGTGGCCATATTGGATTTTCGAATCGGACCAGAAAAGGTTTCTTGCACAACTAGACCCCAAGGGGAAGCTGTGTACCAAATTTGAAAAAGATCCATGCAGTAGTTCCTGAGAAATCGCGGTAACAAGAATTGTTTACGGACGGACTGACTGACTGACTGACTGACGGACGACGGACTGACGGACGACGGACCACGGACGAAAAGTGATTTGAACAGCCCACCATCTGATGATGGTGGGCTAAAAATGTGCTTGTGAGAAACTGGAATTACTTCCAATTATTGGTCATGTAAGAACAGTTTAGCCTGTATAGTATTGAAAGATTAATAAATATGTTATAACATCAAATAACTTTTTCTTCAGATCTTCTCATTTACCATGTTATTCCCTTTATTGCTACAATAGCATAGAAAATATAAAAGTCTATTTCTGGTCTATCCTTGAATTTCATCACTATATCTGTGAACTTAATTGTGCAGATACAGGTTTATTTGGGAATAAGTTACAGGTGAATGGAGTTACAGGTGAGAGAAGTTACAGGTGAGTGAAGTTACAGCATAGTACAGTATTGATCAAGCATAACAATGGGGCTACTAATCCCTCTGTTATATTGTATCCCACATCTAACATGTATCACTCGAGTACTATAACCACACCTTTACCTGTTTTATGATTGTCAGTTCAGCATTCCTGTACACTGGGAATGGATGACTGTCTCGTCTGTACTTCATCTGAAAACAACCATTCAATACCGACGGTCACGGATGTACAAAGGGAAGCAACTTTACCAACGTCACGGCAGAGGGCGTGACTGCTTGGGGGTCAGATCGAAGATTGTTAACATGGTGGATCAAAGGAAATTGACGCAAAACGGTTTCCAGTTCGATAAATGGGCGGTCAAAATGAAATTAAAACAGATGTACTGCAGAGTGACTATCCTAACATATTGACAGACACACGAGGCGCTCTTGTTGTATGATGTAAGATATATATTTCTAGTCCAAATGAATTGAAGAATCTGGTATGTTCTTCTGTGACGTCGATCATTCGCTATGACGTTGCAACAATCCATATTGTGATGACGCCACTCGCGATATCATTGTTGGCGGTCCAAATAACAAACGTCACAAGAGAACGTCGTAATACAAATGTATCAAAATGTATATATTCGTAGCGTCGCAAGCTATCGTATGGCTGCAGGATAAATCTGACCCCCTCTGCACTCCGCCCTCTACTGGTATGTCAGCAAAGTTGTTCCCCTTTACGTATCCGTGACCGTCGGTATTGGAAACCATTGGAAACAGGCAAATTATACCTAGTTATACAAGACTGTGATGACCATGTTAAAAAGTCTCTATGCTATGAAGAAGGAGTTCTACAGATCCCAGTAAATGTTCTGATGAATATGTAATATTTTATTATTTACATTAGGCCAAATAAAATTTATCTCTAGCTTCACACAGGTTCCCACACTTCTTGAAAAATATTGTTCCAGGACATTCAAGGAAGGAGTGGATACAATTTCACGTCGCTTTCAACAATTTTTCAGTCATATGACGATGTATGGGAGAAAGAGAGAGAGATAATTAGGGTTTAACATTGCATTCAGCAATATTTCAGCTATATAGCGACGTTTGGGTCCTACTTCTTTTCACACCCAGGAGGACTTTCAAGGGCCTGAATCCACTACTGTTCCAGGACTTTCAAACACCTTTCAAGCACAGAATTTCGCATTTCCAATACTTAAATTCTCACAGACAACATACAATAATGTTATAAGGAACCAACAGAAAAAACCTGGAATTTCAAGGCCTGGAAAATCGTAACAAATAATTCAAAGACTTTCCAGGATTTCATTGACCTGCGAAAACTCTGTTCATATGCATTTTTTTTCAGAATAAAACAGTTTTGTTTCGCTGTGGGCGATAAACAGGGTTAATGCAGCGTTAAAAAAAATGATGCGCCGTTGCCTGTGAAGTACGAAATTTATTTAACTTAGCCTAATATGGAATGAGAAAGAAGCTGGAATACTTGAAGTTATTGATCTTCACAATTTGCTTTTAACTTCCATCTTGTTTAAATTCAATACCTGCGTTTTTTCGTGACTGTCCATGTGGAGAGATAGTCCATCATATGCATCTTGGAAAAATGTTGTCATAGCTAGGGACAAAATCTGTTATCGAAATCAAAAAGTAGAATACTGTAACAGTATATCACATATCATAACACATAATTATTTATCTTGTCACCACTCAATCCTTCAAAACAACCAATATATCAAGCCGAATTCTTAAATTAACACAGCAACAGCTGAACAAAAAAGACAACGGGGAGGTTAGAAATTGATAATGCTGAAGTTAACATGGTTAAGGAACAAAATATTGACCACAATTTTTGTGCCGTAGGCCTGCAGAGTCCCACTTTATAACCAGTTCATGCAGAAAAATTTAAACAATAAAATAGTCTCATTTCTGAGAAATTGTATTGAATATGTTACTGCTGCTGGGACAGCTGATGTGAGAACAATTTGATAGACATGATTGAGAACAAAAGGTCTGTGTAACAATTCAGCTTTCCTTCTTGCAAAAAGTAGAAAGATGAAAAGCTCTACATCATTCCCGTTTTTGAACTCTCCATCTCGCAAAATTGAAAGAAAGCTGGAAAGCTCTACGTCACTCCCGTATTCCAGCCTTCTAAACTAAATTTATGGCATACAGGAATACGCGAGCGTTATTCTGTTAAAATTAGCCCCTATTCTGCAAATCTGCGAGATACTGACGTCTCACTGAAATTAAACATGTTCTCCCCTTGTACCGTACCAGGCTCACCATGAAACTGCATGTCGTAAAATGCAAATGCTGATATTCAGGAAAATGGGGAAATTTTGACTAAGTACATGAATGGCTCCGGTATTCCTATGTCATAAGTTCATTTTGAAAAGCTGGAATACGGGAGTGATGTAGAGCTTTCTACTTTAAATTTTGTGAGATGGAAAGCTGGAAAACGGGAGCGATGTAGAGCTTTCCATCTTTCTACTTTCAATTTTGCGAGATGGGAAGCTCAAATAAGGGAGCGATGTCGTAATTTTGCAAAATGGAAAGCTGAATTATCAAGTGTTACATGGACCCAAAAGTTGAATACTCCTGCATGTTTATCATTTGATCAAGTTAAAAGTGGTCCTGAGCCCATAACTTACTTGGTCAGAGGGCACCTGTATAAAAGTGGTCACAGATGTTGCCAACATTTCCCCCAGCATCTGGTTAAACATATCTCTCTTCATATTACTCATCAGCTCTAAGAACTCTGTAGAACCTGAGAATTTAACAATAAGGTAATCCCTTTAATAATTCAATCACAGGAAGTGAAATTTCTCACCATAAAATCTGGGGGTGATCAAATTTTTTAGAACAGCAAGTTGACAAATAGTTCAAAATCATGCATATAATGCATTATTTCTTCATTATTTCAATGATTGTAGAGAGTGATCAAATTTATTAGAACCTCTAATTGAATTTTGTCCCCAAAATTGGGGGTGACTGAATTTGATAGAGGGATCGAATTATTAGAGGGATTATTGTACATGCACTTCTAAGAACTCAGTGAAATGGTTTTGGTAACCTTCATTCCGAAATTATTTAGAACACTCCATGATACATTATAGGATCTAGGACTTGGGATAGGATCTACATGTAGGTAATCTGATTAAAACTCAGACTTAATAACCACTCCTCTATCGGACATGTCGCTAATTAAGATCTGGGACAGTCTGTATCTTAAATCAGTCGCGCATGTCAGACTGGCGACCAATCACAGTCCAACTTTAACAGGCGAATGAGTGCCTATCCGAGCAAATAATAAACTTCAGTGATTGCTCATGAAGAGCAAGAACTTCATCCGCCGCCTGGGTTGGATTTTTCTGCGCCTCGTTCACTACAGAAAAAAATTGGATAGGCACCTATTCGCCCGTTGAAGTTGGACTGTGATTGGTCGCCAGGCTGACATGCACGACAGATTTAAGATACAGACTGTCCCAGATCTTATTAGTGACATGTCAGATAGAGGATCTAGGGAAACAGAATTTCAATTGCACAAGATATGCCTGTTAACAAACACAGTAGATAACAACATAGCTAACCCAGAAAAGGAGAAAGGTGGCTAAGCTAAAGAGATAAGTGCGTATGACAACTCCATCAGGACATCAACAAAGGCACTACGTTTTAGCTTTGTGACATTGCTGGTGTTACAATGCAAATGTCGCCTGGGACATTCACTACGGTTGCTCACTACGAATGATCATAATCAGACTTGGGCGCCATGGGTCAGCAGGGCATGGCCTGTCACCATGTCTCCGGTCATACATCTTCAAATGGGGGTAGATCGAGAAGAATAGGATATTATATTACACTCACTTAGAAACTGATATCTGAGGAAGTCTGGACTCTGGAGTAATTTGCCAGTAAACTCTCCGTTCATTCTGAGTACACTGATCACCAAGTTCTCTATGTTCTCGTCTTTAGTACGTCTGTACAGAGTCTCCGCCTCTTTCATGTCCTCTCTCAGACATACAAATGTGCAGTTTCTGTACTTTGATGCCAGAGCTGTCACTAAACCCCCTGTGAAGTACATGTAAACACGACTTATTACCTCTTTTACAAGACCTGTGTATATTAGAGTATACCCCGTCCCTCGGATGATGATTTGTCCTTGTTTATACTACCCTACTTCCAGGGATCTGCCCCGGATACCTTCCTGGACATCTTCAACCTCGTACCGTCAGATATACCCTCTGATTGTATTCGAGTTGAAATCATGGTGCACATCTTTTGTGCACATGGATCTCGGCCAATCAGCATCATCCGCCTGCCAATAAATGGAGCGGAGTGGTCTCAGTATGTCACAGCTAAACAAGTCATTGAACCATTTGTTCTTGTGTAATAATCAAGTTTACCAACTTCTTATTCTTTCACAAGATATACTGGATGCATTTCCCATCTCTCTCGTATGCAGATACATGGTATAAACAATGTTTTATTTCAGTAATGGATTGGTGAACAGGACAAGCCTATATCCACACCTCTCTAGATGACAATGAATGACTTTACATACAAATACAGACAAGATGATGGATGGCAGATACATGTTCTGTGTGTTGATCAAATTGATACAGACCGAATGCACATGCGAAGTGCAGTCAGAGAGTGTTACAACAACAGTTAAGGAAGTTACAAATTCTGACAATGGGAGTCTTTGCCTTGTTTAAGTTTCAATTGTGTCCCCTCCAGTGACTCTACAGCTATGGTAATTCCCCGAATCAATCAATCGCCGAAAGTGATATTTGAGGTGGTGAAACAGATGGGTGATCGATTTATTGCAAATGATTGAAAAGTGGCAATTCCCGAAAGTCGAGTATTAAGCGATGGTGGAAGAGAATGAATCAGCAAGGTTCAGTTTTCAACACCGGCAGTTTTGATAACTGTGTCAGTGGTCTGTAATTCTATTCAAGTGGCCAGGAGTTAAATACAATTCAGCTAATTGGAGTTTGTGAATACTTGAGAATATTGAGCTGAATGACCCCGATATCCCCCGGACAACCCTGGCTAAATGTTTGACAGACAACAAACACAGCAATGTAGCAATCTCTACCAGGAAGTTTATAGAAAAATGTCAGCGACATGCGACGGTCTTGGAAATCCACCAAAACTGTGGCTTCTCCTGGCAGACAAAACTCATACTCCTGGACATTAAATGCCATTTTTGACTGCCCATCTTCCCTCTCTTCTGGGATACCTCTCTAATAATATCCGAGGCAAATTTCGATGATTGCTCAAATACTCACACATGTTACATTATGTACATGTATAGTTTATTTTCTTGGCCCCTGGTTGGCATTTAGTTCCATTTTCTTAGTCACTTTCCTCAATTCCGCAGCAATCCTGGCATTTTCACAGCTTTTTGACCAAAAATATTTTCTGCCTCCAATGGGCCTCAGATGCCTTTTTTCCTTTTAGGTTACCCACAGTGACCCAAATTTTCCTTTTAGGTTACCTACAGTTACTCGAATTTTCCTTATAGGTTACCCACAGTGACCCTATTTTTCCTTTTAGGTTACTCACAGTGACCCCAATTTTCCTTTTAGCTAGGTTACCCACAGTGACCCCAATTCTCCTTGTAGGTTCCCACAGGGACCCCAACTTTCCGTTTAGGTTATCCACAGTGAACCCAATTTTCCTTTTGGGTTACCCACAGTGACCCCAATTTTCCTTTTAGGGTACCTGCAGTGATCCAAATTTTTCTTTATGTTACCCGCAGTGACCCCAATTTTCCTTTTAGGTTACCCACAGTGACCCCAATTTTCCTTTTAGGTTACCCACAGTGACCCCAATTTTCCTTTTAGTTTACACACAGTGACATCAGTTTTCCTTCTAGGTTACCCACAGTTACCCCAATTTTCCTTTTAGGTTACCTCCTGTGACCCCAATTTTCCTTCTAGGCTACCTGCAGTGACCCCAAATTTCCACCAAATGTGTGGCCATATACGGGCCGGACAAACAGGACAGAGACAGTAACTACACATATAGTATGATTTTTCACTTGAGTACATTTTATATAGACACAATAAAATGCCTATAGTTTCAAATGAAATTATTACTTTTAAAATTTATAATACTACATGTTGCAATGTCTGCCATTTTGAATTCTGAGAACGAAATTTAAGCGAAAATAGAAGTTCAGTCGAAATATAAACAAAGAAATGTATGTAGGGATAAACAAATATATTATAAACATGAAAATGGAATCTTATCACTGAACCACAATACTGGTAATTTCCTCCTTATACCTTCTTTACTGTTATAGTCCATGAAGGAGAAAGGCTGGGGACCAAGCTCATCAGTGAACATCCGTACCAAGGTCTGCAAGTATTAAGATATAACAGTGTGAAATACAATACAACCCAACCTGAAGTCTCCCACTGAGACAATACCATTGGTCGGGGTTTTGTACATGTGCACCAATATGATATGGCTAAGTATGAGGAAATTTGGGTAATACGGATACCTTCAAACCAGTGTTGGGTTGGGTTGTTACTTGTCTCAGTTTGAGAAAGGTGAGACCTGGCAATATACCTTTGTCTGATCAACCAGTAGACCCTGGGTAACCTGCTATGTTACATGTACTTCTGAAGGTTTGAAAGCGGTGGGACCTGGCCATAAACCAAGCGGCTTAGCCAGCAACATGGCCACCCATCTTTTGGGATTGGGTAATTCTCACAAATAGCAAGAAAAGAAGGTAGACCAGCTTGAGACGGGCCGAATTATTAAACGTATCTAATAATATAAAAGACAGGCAACATATTTGAAGTCATATAACCAATGTAAGCTTACTTTTATTTTCAACATGAAGCTGCGCTATCGAAACCCCTCGGCTCTGAACCCCAGCTATTATAATGTAAGGGTGTCTCTACCAATTGATTGGCTTGTGGGAAGAAATATTTACCCCTGGTATAGTAAGTGTACTTTCTTTGAAAAAAAAAAAAAGTTTTCCTCCCCTTAAATTAATTTGTTTCTGGAATAAATACATACACTATAGATATACGTTTGTCATATCTTGGTAAACACAACTAAAATTGCTGAAATGGAAATCATTAGAAGAGAGCCAAATTTGGGGAAACATTTAAGCGGTGGGAATATAAAATGACGTGTGGCAACTAAAAAGTGTTGTTAGGTTAGGTTGTTAGCAAAATGAACTAGAGCATAGTCTGAGGGATGCACACATTTGATCAAAATGATCAGTAAGGCTGCTTACAAGATACCCCCCGTAAGGGCATAGATACATGGGGGTGGTTAACGTTTCACGAGTAAGCTGAATGGGATTGTGGCAGTGGAAATCATCAGTAAGCATGCTTACAAGATACCCCCCGGATGCACATTTGATAGGAATTGACGAGTATTTGTAGAGGAATATAAGTATACATGTTATGAGTGGCGGCACAGTATGTAACTAGTTGACAATGAGACCTCGCTCGGTTGGAGTGCGGTTAACGGATTGTCTATGCATGTGTCGTGACGATACTCAGATGAGTTTAATGGATTGTTCAGAAAATTGATGTTAATAATGACTGTTGAGAATGGGGTTATGCAGGCATATTGTGTTTTACCTAACTGTTGTTACCACTAGAACCGTGTAGACTTGAAATGGGCTGTTGCAACAGATAGGCGAATTACTGTCATCTGGATAACCATATTGAAGAGGAAAAGGAAGTAAATGGGAAGTGAAATATTAAACTTACTACCTGTAGACGCATATGCAACATCCTGAGCTAGGTCTCATGGTATGGCAGCTACATACAAAATTTGAGAAGAATCTAATCAGCCGTTGTCAAGTTATGCTCCAGAAATGGAATGTTACGGACCAACTGAGAAAATTCTGCCCATAGGTGGCGCCACCTGTAGACGCACATGCGCCAAACGCAATCCCAAGCAAGGTCTCATGGTAAGGTAGCTACATACCAAATCTGAGAGGAATCCAATTAGCTGTTGTCAAGTTATGCTCCGGAAACGAAATGTTACGGACCGACAAGAAAAAGTTTTGACCCTAGGTGGCGCCACCTGTAGATGCACATGCGCCAAACGCAATCCCAAGCGAGGTCTCATGGTAAGGTAGCTACATACCAAATTTGAGAGGAATCCAAGTAGCGGTTGTCAAGTTATGCTCCGGAAACGAAATGTTACGAACTGACTTGAGAAACTTTTGACCCTAGGTGGCGCCACCTGTAGACGCACATGCGCCAAACGCAATCCCAAGCGAGGTCTCATGGTATGGCAGCTGCATACCAAATTTGAAAGGAATCCAAGTAGCGGTTGTCAAGTTATGCTCCGGAAACGAAATGTTACGGACTGACATGAGAAACTTTTGACCATAGGTGGCGCCACCTGTAGACGCACATGCGCCAAACGCAATCCCAAGCGAGGTCTCATGGTAAGGTAGCTACATACCAAATTTGAGAGGAATCTAAGTAGCGGTTGTCAAGTTATGCTCCGGAAACGAAATGTTACGGAATGACCCTAGGTGGCGCCACCTGTAGACGCACATGCGCCAAACGCAATCCCAAGCAAGGTCTCATGGTATGGTAGCTGCATACCAAATTTGAGAGGAATCCAACTGGCGGTTGTCAAGTTATGCTCCGGAAACGAAATGTTACGGACGGACGTACAGACAGACATCCGTACGGACGGACGTACGGACGGACGGACGGACGGACAAGCTGAAACCAGTATACGCCCCCTACACTACGTGTCGGGGGGTATAAAAAGTCAAACTACAAATCATGTTGTGAATAAATTTTGTTTATTATAATTACTGATAAAAAAACTTGTTAGTGGAACAAGATGAGTGAATCATATTAGTAGAATAAGATCAATCAGGTGGGAGAATGGTTAGCAGTCCATTTTTTGGGAGGGATGAATAACTGTTAATGGAACTTTAATGGAAAAAGATCAATAACTTCAATGAACGAACTGTTTACGCACCTTTTGTGGGAGATATTTAATTGAATGCGACACTCTGCAAAATACTTTCTGACATGACTCATTTTCGATAGGCATCTAGTGTCATTTTCAAAACAGATTTGCAGGCATTCTTCGCATTGTGTAAGAGAATAAATCAATAAATCAGTCATCCAATCAATAAATAAATGTGATAGTATACAAACATGATATAGAAATTATATGCAAACTTAACATAGGAATTAGTGGATTTTATTAGACAAGGGGCATAACTCTGCAAAATACTTTCTGACACGACTCATTTTCGATAGGCATCTAGTTCAGGTCAAGAGAAACAACTGTATCACGTTAGGATGTTGTATATGGAACGGTTCTGAAATTATCACAATAACAAATCATAAATGGATTTTTATTTGTAAAAAGGGGCATAACTCTGCAAAATATTGTCCGAGATGACTCATTTTCGATAGGCTTCTGATTTACGTGAAGATAAATAGATGTAACAAGTTTGGTTGCCATGCATGAAACGGTTCTGTAGATATCGCGGTAACGGACGGACGGACAGCCGTACATGATGACGACAATACCCCTAGGCCAAAGTTGGCCGAGGGGTAAAAACCATCATAGTCCACCTTGTTTCACCCTCAGCGCCATGTTTTTGCACTCGAGGATTCCCCCGAAATCAAGCATTGTCGCCCATAGTGCAAACAACCTGATGACACTTGGCCTGACGGTTCCAGAGTCTCCAGAGAACTGACACGTGAGGTAACGATATGAAAACTGACAACCATGCAAAATGACGGATCTCAGTCGATTTTTTCAAGTGAAAATCAGGAGGTTGTCGAAAGTGATGAGCAGGAGATTACTCAGGATAGTGACATAAAACTGGACCAGACAAGCGGAAAGAACTTCAGTGAATGTTCAGTTTTATCTTTATTTTTATTATCGCCTCCAATCTTGAAAAAAAATAAAATTCGCCAGTGAAACAAAAAATATAACTGGTGTAGCATTAGATTTGACCATATACCTGTGTCTGATCTGCCAGTAGGTCCTGGTTATTGGTGTACAGATGACCTGAACCACTGTCTACAGGATGGTAAAGTAATGTCTCATTGAAGAACACAATGTGGGTGGGACACATGTCCGTGTACACTGGTAGATGCAAGTACTTCACGAACAGAGACTTCCTGAATAAAAACAAAATGAAGTTAGATTGGGTTAGACCTGAAAGCCCTGTACACACTGTACTAAAAATGCAAGAAGCGATTCATAATAGAATGTGTGGAATGTAAACCGGACATATACATGTAAGAAGATGTTGCAATGTCTGCCATATTGAATTCTGAGGACGGAATTTAAGCCAAAAAAGAAGTTCAGTCGAAATATATACACCTTATTCTTCTTATGTATTCATCTGTGAGAGGTATATGTCATTACGGTCATCAGAGAGGTACTGTATGTTCGCATTCAAGATTACCGGTCTGCTACCTTTTATTTTGTAGGAGACCCATTGGCCAAGTGGTTTAGATTGCCGACATATAGTGCTGGAATTTGGATGCCTTACTGTGGTGGTCGCTGGTTCGAATTCCAAACGGGACTTGTCAGACCCATTTTCAGCACTAGGAACTGTGCTACACTAAGAGAGTGTAATCCCAAAGTAAGGAAAACACTGTTAAAATGATATAGGCTTGCAATCTGCATCCGTACTGGAGGAAGATTGATGAGCCAATCTGAAAGTATTGATTGGTAGAAAGTTTGCAATCTGGGATCTATTGAAATTGCAGTGAAGAACTTGAAAAAAAGTTGAGTAGGTACTAGGTAGGTTTGAAAACAAAATTGTTGTAAACTTCTTTTCTGTCGGATTTTGAAAATGTTCTGTTAAAAAACCAGAAAATCAAATAGATTTGCTGACCAAAACTTTTTTAAATCACAAAATATCTGAGTTATGGGAAACAACAGTTTGTGTGAATTGCCTTGTTACAAATATATGCCATCAAAGCACTCTAATGAAAGTAGTTTTCCATATAATTATCTGAGATATTTGGCTGCACTAAACAGATAAGAGGCATAAGCTTTAATAATCTGACCTCTCAGGTAAGGCTGGGCCGACCCTAAGTAACCACTCCAGACCAATACCACCTCCAGCTCTGGCCAATGGGATGAGATTAACCGCCTTCTCACTGATCACATGACTCAGGTATGTCACTCCGTCCGGCCTCAGCTGGAGCTCACTTGAGGTCTGATCACAATCTGTGTTCACCTGTTAGTGAAGAAACAACCATATTTACAAAAAATTTCTGAAGATATATATACATAAAAAATTCTTCAGCAGACTCCTGGGCAGAGTGTCTCTTAATTTCTTACCTTTCTGTACAGAGTTTCCAAGTCAACCAAGAGAAGTCTACTTTGTCCACGGCTGCCAAGGTGACGGTCCTCCAGTAAGGTCACATCCTTGGCTCTTGCACCGACAAGCCTTAGCGCCTCTTGAACCATACCCTGTCAATGTAATATTAAATAATATAATATACATAATTAATCTAAGCCTAACCCAGATTCGATCAAATTTAATTGATACTGGCTCAGTTGAGAATACTGGCTCGGGTGAGAGTAATGGCTCAGATGAGAATACTGGCTCAGTGTACAATACGGTTTTAGGTGAGAATCAGAATACTGGGTGGGAAAAGAATACCGGCTCGGGGGAGAATACAGAATGAGAACAAAAACTCGGGTGAGAATAACGGCTCGGGTGGGTATAATGGCTCAGGTGAGAACATACTAGTTCTGTCACTTGAATGAGTAACTGAGTCAATACTTACAACAGGAAGTGACAATCACAGAATCTGACTGGATTATTGATACTTATGCTGATAAACAGCTTGTATCACTGACGTCCCTACTCTCGTTGTTTCCCCCGCTGATTCACATCGCATATTTCGCGCCTCTTGACAGGCCAACCACCAATGACCAATGAATATGACTCTTATGGACGAGTCTTGGCAATATGAGTTGTAGCCCTTTTCAAACGTTCATATGTCGTTAACGGCAAAACTAACAATAAACGGATGGCAAAACAGCTCTAATTACGTTAATTTCTGAGTTTTTTGGATAACTTCCTCCATTGTTTAGTAAGGTTCGTCAACTGATTGCAAACATTTGTTCACGGATACCTTCAAATAATTAACAAATAAATCCCTGTAAATGTTGTTAATATCCCACTGATAAGACCACGCTTTATCGTCATGAGTATATAAGGAGATCAAGCTGCCTAGAATGGTAACGTAAAAACACCGTTCAATTGTTTCAGATTTTGAATTGAATGTTGACTGTAATAAAGACGGGAAAAAGTTCCTTTGAGAGATGCGTTAAGAGGGCGTGTCGCTGTCAAAATTTTGGCATGGCTTCCACATTACGTGAGAGTCGTGATCTCGCTATCATGACGGCATGACGTAATTTCGATCACGTGAGGTAGTTAGCCAATCGTGGTTAGTATGAGGAATCTGGTTATCTTCGAGCTATTACGGCACGGCGATTGGGTAACCAGATAAAGCGCCCCCTTACAGCCACTAGGCGCGAACTTGGCGATGTGAATCAGCGGTGGGGGGGGGGGGGACAAGCAGAGTAGGGACGTCAGTGATACAAGCTGAATAGTATGAGCGTAATTGATACTGTGCAGTCCTTCATTACCACAACAACATGTGAACTTTGGATTGATTCAAAGATGCAATGTTTCGACTAACAGTTTCAGACATTTTATTAGTTACCTTCATTAATGCCACTTGATGTATGGTCTGTCCATCGCTGGGGTGGTGTCTCGTGTTTCTCATGAGGATGATCTGTGCCAGGTGGAGCAGGTCAGGATTGGGTACCTCCAGGATGGTGGTTTTGGCCAGCATCAACCACTGGCCTAAATAATACAGGAAACTCTCACCCAGAAATATAACCTGGGAAAATATCTCCAGTCCTATAATCTGCAAAAGGAATTACACATGCCAATCAAAAAGACTTGAACTGATTTGATGAATTCGGGACGCCTCGACCTAGGGTATTCAGGGTCCTGGTTGAAAAGCATTTGTATTCTAATAACTTTGACCTAATGCAGGCCTGCAAGTGGCTCACAGTGAAAATATAGGAGAAAATATAGGAGGAAATTTGCCAAAATATAGGAATTTTCTTAATAAAATATAGGGAAATATAGGTAACACAGGTCACTACAACATTGTATGTTCCAAACTTGGTAGTTTTCTGGTCCAATTAGTTCCACTGAATGCGGTCATAGTGATGGTGATTGAGGAGACCCATTCTGCTGCTTGATTCAACAACGAGAGGTTTAAAGGCTTTCATATTTGGCGAACGCAGTGAGGCAAAAAAATATTTTTCCTCATCCCAATTTGACTCATTTCAGAGCATTGGTGAAAGTTTTTATGAGAAAAAGTCAAAATATAGGAAATATAGGAGGTTTTGAGTAAAATATAGGAAAATATAGGACTGACTCAAAAATATAGAAAATATAGGAGGCACTTGCAGGCCTGCTAATGACCTTGTGTCAGTACCAGTTTAGAACTAGAGCATAGTCTGAGGGATGCACACATTTGATCAAAATGATCAGTAAGGCTGCTACAAGATACCCCCCGTAAGGCATAGATACATGGTGGTGGTTAACGTTTCACGAGTAAGTTGAATGGGATTGTGGCGGTGGAAATATCAGTAAGCATGCTTACAAGATACCCCCGGATGCACATTTGATAGAAATTGACGAGTATTTGTAGTGGAATATAGGTATACATGTTATAGTAGTTTACGGGTAAGTTCATTTAGAATGCGTTGGGTGGCGGCACGGTATGTAAGTAGTTGACAATGAGACCTCGCTTGGTCGCGACTGCAGTTAACAGATTGTCTATGCATGTGTTGTGACAATACTCAGATGAGTTTAATGGATTGTTCTGAAAATTGATGTTAATAATAATTGTTGAGAATGGGGTTATGCAGGCATATAGTGTTTTACCTAACTGTTGTTACCACTAGAACAGTACTCCCTGTACCATGTAGCCTTGAAATGGACCGTTGCAACAGATAGGCGAATTACTGTCATCTGGATACCCACATTGAAGAGGAAAGGAAGTAAATGGGAAGTGAAATATTAAACTTACTACCTGTAGACACATATGCGCCATCCCGAGCTAGGTCCCATGGTATGGCAGCTACATACAAAATTTGAGAAGAATCTAATCAGCGGTTGTCAAGTTATGCTCCAGAAATTAAACATTTATAAATAATGTTGGTGTTTGTTACCAAATCAAACCTGTTATCACTTAAATGCCAATATCCTCCATTTGGAGATCTCCTGCAAACAAAATTATCTCCCTTGATCGCTGTGTCGATCGTCCGCCAGGTGGCGTGCACTCCGCGCATGTCCATCACTCTTTTCCCATGTTGAGCAAGACCTGTTTTGAGTCAAGGCCGAGCAAAGAGGGGAGGATGGGTTGGGCAAATCAACGTTGATAACAGGTTTGATTTGGTAACAAACACCAACATTATTTATAAATGTTTAATGTTTGTGTCCCAAATCTTCACCTGTTATCACTTAAATGCCAGACTCCCAACAGAGGAGGTTGGGTAGCCGGCCTTGTGACTTGCTTTTGGATTAAGCGGAGCACGCCTTGTTCTGATTTTGTAAATCTAATATGCTTAATAATATCCTGATAATTCCCATGTCGTATAGAAGCGTAGGGAGCTCAAGGTATTACAAGTAATGCGGCGAGAGGTGGACTCTGTTCCATCGTTTGCTCGCATACTTGGCTAGATAATCAGATGCCATCGTGATGCCTTGAAGTCCCTTCGTCTCTGGCATGGTATGTCTTCTATACTT